>LPNX010973822.1:234083-255177 GCA_001517045.1 Pseudotsuga menziesii
CCTTTGTTTATCCTATCCATATACATGTCTCTAATTCTTTGGATTGTTTTCTCCTTGGTTCTTTCTTTAACCCCCCCAACCCTCTCGTCAAGGTTACTAGGATTGAGTATTCTGCTAGGGCGTCTTGAGTTGGGATAAGTTTTTTATCCATGGTGGGTTTAGTTAGCCCTTTTGTTAAGTTGTGTCATTGCATTATCATCTTCTAAGTATTTCCACTTAGGTAGTTAACTTTTATAAGTCACAAGGTGTTGTCTTGGTGGGGCCTTGGCCTTGAGCTCCTCACCGAGACGAGTACATTAATATGCGAAATTACAAAATATTCGAGAGCATATGAGAGGGATATTACATCATCCCCCCCTAAAAAAAAAGAACACCATCCTCAGTGTTTCTTGTTTCTTTGACAAAACTTTTATTCTTCTCTCGAGTCATCTCTTCTTGCTTCGCCTTGCTCGGATCTCTCTTTCGGTTTTCTTTTCTGATCCTTGTGGGTTCATAGGACCTGCAAAAATCGGGTCTACGCAAATTTCACATAGATAAGAGTCAATTCATCATGAAACGTAATTAGAAAGTCTTTTTACAGCATCATAACTACAATTTAGTCTTTTCAGTAATTCATGTCCAAATCACAATTAAATTTAAACAAAAGTCATAGATTCTTTTTCCTTGTAACAATCTGCAATTTTCCAGTGTTCACTGGTGCCATAATACCCAATTATTTTCCATAATGTAATTGATACATCAATAAAACATGACTACTAGCATTGACATTGAGACAATGTAGAAATCCCATTATACAATTTTTATAATCCACAGTGGCTCCAATATATACCTGTTAGTTTATCTGTCAATCAATCAACATATTACCTCATAGGTACAAGTGTACCTGTAATGCACATACCTTTTACTGCATTGTTCTTTTCTTTGGATGTCCTCCATCCCAGCATACCAAGTGCTAACAGTACTTCCAGTACCAATTCAAGCCACCCAACACAAGGACGATACCAACCCTTCGTGTATCTCCTTTTGTGCTATTCAGGGTGCTTTATCATTATTCTTTTCTCTGGATGTTCCTCCATCCCAGCACTCCAAGTGCTAATAGTACTTCCAGTACCAACTCAATCCATCCAACACAAGGACGATACCCTATACCCCTCTATAGGCGTATCTCCTTTTTGTGCTCTTCAGGGTGCTTCACCAAGCTGAGGCACTCCGTTCTCACACACCCCCACAATGCCTAGAGGTTATTCTCTTCACAGAGTCCCCCACTCATGTGAAAGTCCTCTAATGTGTGTGGAATGAGTCTTAACCAAAATGTCTTACATCTAGGTGTCCCCAGAATGCATAGTGGTCCCTTGCTGGCCCGAGGGGAAAACAAGGTAGCTTTCATCCACTACCTCCATCACCACTTCCTCGTGGTGACAAATTTTTCACATGAGATCCTTCTCATATCTTCTTAACTCATCACAGTCCTAGAACTTTATCCTTCTTCATGGCCACAATTTTCCATGCCTCCAATCACTCTATAGGTGGTTATATCATCATATCATTGATTCAAAGAACATGAAACTTTTTATCATAAGTCATATCTTACTTCATCAAATAAGAGTATTTATACTAGTGCACTCTTTTTCACTAAGGAATTCTATTGATTTCTTAAGCACAACATATTTTATTACTTACCTCAGCTGCACTATAGCCCAAGTTCATAAGTAAATCTACTTTCATGTCTTTTGAGCGATTTGTTGTCGTACCTTGCGAGCACGTACGAAAGATCCATAGTCTCTATGTTGCACAGCGTCATTTCCTAGGCTTCACTTGCACACCTAATATTACATTGCATCTATCCACAATCCTTTTTCATTCTGGTGCTGCATTCACTTATCATTCATTCAATAGCTAATGAATTCTAATTAAAACTTCTTATAAGCAAATCGCATTCTGCTTTATAACAGTTCACAAGACAACATCATTCACCACTATTTCCAAAGCAAAACGATAGCAATTTCTATGATAAAATTTACCTCCGGTTTATGTCCATTTAGGACACAAGGTCATATGCTATTACTGTGCACACCTATAGGGGAATCACCAAGGGTCTGTTCTTGTTGTTTCTTTATGGACCCAAAACTTGAGAACCAGTAGTTCCTATGAATTCTATTTTCCCCAACTAGAGACAATTGTTCTTAGTTAATAACAACTTGTTCATACGGACTAGTGTTGGGTACAACAAGAATGTACAAGCAATTATCTGAAGAATACCTATGCTCTTGAATAATTTTGGTATCTTAAGAATATGCCAAAAGGAACCCTGCAATGAAGAAAAGAGCAATTGGAAGGTATTTCTCGGTGGATAATTTAGGCAAATGATGTGCCTTGAATTTGTAAAACTACATTGAATAAATTAATATAACACAAGCTTTGGTGGACGTAGCCTCAAGGATGAGGTGAACCACATACTCTGGTATCTCTTTCATGTTTGCACCTCACGTTGTTTATCTTCAGTGTCTCTCTGTGTTGTGTCTAAATGTTTACTTCCTTAATGTTATTTTTGTACTTATGATAATGTTTTGCAAATGGACTGTAGTACTGTAAAATGATAGTCGAAGAATTGTTCTTGTTATCATAATGTTCTATTGTACACATAATAAGTCATTTTTGGGACACTATGATGATGCAATGCTGGTAGGTGTAAATAATGCTGGAGTTACATGAAATAAAATTGTCGAATAATTGTTTTACAATGCACAAGGTTTTTGACATAATGAATATGAAATTTCTTGTAATGTTTCCAGCTAACAGGTTGAACACCTTTGTAGTAATAAAGGAACAAAAAAAAACTTTACCACTTTTCCGCACTGTTGACGGGCGTATTAAACTACGCACGCAACGGGGGAAGACAACCCAGACCAGGATCCTTAGGTCAAGCTCCAAGCTGTTTGGGATGGTTGGTCCCGACAGGTTTAAAGGCTCTGTTGGCCTGAAAAAGTCTAATGGTTAAAGCTAATGATATTGATTGTTAATCAGTCCTATACTTATGATTACCAATGTTAATTCATGTTATATATTACAGGATGACAAATTGTTATATTTAACCTACTTAAAGCAGCTAATTCTAAAAAAATAAAGATTAACGGAGTTAATGCCCTACAGAGATGTATCATATACACATGTACAGTAATTACAACAGAAGTAATCTGAATATTTGTAATTCATATAAAAGGATCTGATTCAAATAGATTTTTTCGAATAATATAATCAACAAAAATTTAAAAAACATATTATCCTAATCTACATGCTATCCTGATCAGGAGCAATGGAAATTTTAACCTGTAATCGATTTATGCTAATAAGAACACTACATGAATACACCTGATAATATTTAAAGAAATTTAAACATTAACAAAATCATACAGTAATCATTACATCTTATATAACAATGATATCAATCATCAATTACAAAACATGACAAATCAGCAAGATCGAAAACAGTAACAATCGATAATTATAAATAATATTTGCACAATTCTTCAAAGGAGTTATCACAAACATTTATAATATAGAAACGAGTGACAAAACTGAGAGATATCAAAAATCATATGTAAAGTGTAAAAACTGTATATATGTATTAAATATCACCAGTTCAAACGCTGTAGCTACTGACAGTTAACTATCTTGAGTCATAGATAGATCGAACAACGGTCTTGTCCTCCCTTTCCCAAACTATTGACCCCCTATCCCGTATGCTATCTGCCTTATAAATACATTTTAATCTCCCAAAATAAAACCTTCTAAGATCTGGAGATAATCAAAATTGAAATCCTTAACTGATTTCCATAAAAATGACAAGTGTGAACATGTCATTTTTCAGCATACGCGGAAATATTCAGTCCATAACAGGAGATCGAGGACATAGATAAAGTAACGACACCTGGAAAACAGTCCCTGGAAGATCGATTTGCTTCCACATATACAGGGATTATCCATTCAACCGAAATCATCAAAATCGGGGAAGGAAGATATCCATCATACTACCTGCGATGCAATACAAGAAAGAAACATAATTAAAACGCAATCAAAATAGAAAAGCAAATAAACTAATTAATAAACAATTTCACACCAATCAAATACCTGTAAATAAAACTTGATCATCAAAAACTTCAAACCTGATATCAAAATGAACACACCGCCAACACATTACAAATTTACCGGAGCATTAAAAACCTAGATATTCACACCACTTGACGGGTTTGGTGACTGTCCCTTAAACTGCATGAGTGCAATTTGAGCATTGAGCTCTCGAAGCCTCTCTTCATTTTTTTCATTCTCGTTCTGCAGTTTAAGGACTCTTCTGATTAGCTTAGTCTTATGATTTCTCAAGCGTAAGAGCTGCTTATCACTGAAAACCATTTTCTCCATTAACTCAGCATTATCAGCCTTCATCGAATCACGATTTGCTGCTACTTCTTTTACCCTTTCCTCCATTCTACGAATCTTGTCTAAAAGACCGTTAATGAACAGAGGATGCGTCATACCATCAATGCAGTAAGAACTAGGTGAGCTTAACTCTACATGCTTCTCTTCAGTTGGATGACCAATAACAGGATTTACCTGAACTTCCTTATCAACCGGAGGAGGGTTATCATGGTCAAAATTCAAATTGAACTAATGCTCGACAGACCGATCATTCACAGGCAGGTCTTTGGCTTCATCATCAATCACCACAATATCAATACGAGCATTATCAGACACGGGGGTTTTGACAGTATTCCCTTTTTCCATGCTCCTGGTAAATCTACCCACCGACTTGGCCTTTCGTCTGTCTCGACCACGATTACGAATTTTATCAGTATTGTTGTGTGGCATAATCGGCGATAGAGAGGGAGATTTCCTTACATGTTTCGAACTCAAATGAGTATCGAAACTTCCTGGTAGAGTAGGCATAGGATCTTTGCAAGGTTCAAGGCTCATACGGCCAGGGTTTGACAAGGGTTTACATGAAGGAGAGACTGAAACTGAACTCGGCTCTTTGTGCTTGTTGCACTCCTCAAGATTATCAAACATACAGTGACAAAAAGAGGAGAAGCCATTGGACTCAATGAATTCATCCCAAGACCGGTTCGACTTCAACAACTCTCTATCGATTAACATACGGACTAAACCATGGTGGAAGAGACTATGACTGACATGTTTAGGACCCCTTTTGATTGCATTAGACATCTTAAATAGACTATGCAAAATATAATAAGGTAAGTTCAGCGGGAAACCTATGAATGCAGACATAAGCCTGAGATGATATACGTATGCTGATGACAGACGGCCTTCGCAAGTCAAATATCTGTGAATCAAATCCAGAACAGGATGCCACTCCTTTTTGAAATTCTTGCGCGCTACCCCGGTTCGAAATGAAACATCCTAGCAGGGGTTTTTAAGCAGCTACCGCCACTCTGTTATATCCATGCGCTTATATTTAAATCATCGCTCACCTTCTAGTGACAGACCTGTAGCAAGTGCCACTGATCTTTCATCAACCCAAAAACAGAGGTCACCGACTTCAGCCTGATAATCGGCCAAGGAGAGAGTGAAAACCCTGGTGACTTCGGGGTTCGAATTAGAGAATTTACTTATGAATGGAATCCACCCAATGGCCTGAACCTTTGCTGACATTTCGGGGTTTGAATCCAGCAGTTTCATTTCGCAAGGCTCTACCCTCACCACAAGCGCCATGACCGACCGTGTCAAAGCACGTAAACACACACAGAAGAAGTACCACAGCTCGGAAAAAGACATAAAACTAGGTAATGAGCACTCGGGATAAAGCCTGAGCAAGAATGAGAAATGAAACTCAAACCCATGATAAAGAAAATAAGCCATGAACGAACGCGGACTGCGCCCCTGTAACTTCGGCATGGACGAGAGAATTATCACTCAAAGAGGTTATTGATTAACAAGGAATGACGGTCGAAGACTTCGGGTAATTCATGTTATCATTATTTAACCAACGTTAATGATACATGACTCTTCGCAGTACCCAGAACAAGTGTCTAATCGACAGGAAGCCACGACGGAGGACAAGTACCCAGACTTAAACGCGATGGACAGGTTTCAGTACCATTGTCATGATTGCATATCGACTTCACAGCAGATGGATCAGGGTGGAGGCTACAACATAGTTTTTTGATCTGACACTGAACCATAATACATATCCCCCTACCTTAGATTCGACTTACCCTTGGAAGGTGGCGGATGATAAAACATAATTACAAACCATTAAATCAAAAATCAACTTTGCAAAACATACCATATAATAATGATCAGCATAGACATTTGTGGTTATGTCAACCATGGTTTGTGAACTTAGGATATGTCGAATATGGCTTGTAACACATTTGGCTTTCGTGCTCTAGGTTTTGACCAAAGTCACCACGAACCAACCATTGATAATATTTCAACCTTAGTAATAATTATAATAACAAAATCATCAAAATCGATTCGTAATGTTTTGGATTAATTTCTAGATTAGGATAAGGCAAAGGATATAGAAATCATTAATATTTATCCCTTGATTGCAAACCCAAAAACAAATAATAACTTACTAGTGATGATTTTGCTAAATAATCTATAGTTGTAAAGGTTGCTTTTAAAAACAAAGAATTTCACTGATTCAGTAACTGTCAAAAATGGCATATTTTCAGCAGCTGCAAATATTATTTATTTTGTGCTGAGAAATTTGAACATTTCATCAAACAAAATAGGATTTTGTTTGATGAAATCATGTTTTTTAAAGGCTGTTGAGCAAGGGCACAACAGATGGCGACAAGCTGGGCGAAACAGTTATCTCTGTTTCTTGACCTGAAATCATGCACATAAAGAAATCAAAACCTTCATATAAACCATGATAAAAGATCTCTATTTTAACATCTCAAACAGATTCAAGCATTACACAGTTTTAACAATTACCATAAATCTGAATTACTAATTGCTTCTTCAATGAAAGTCAAGTTCTTAACAAAAATCAGACCATAAGAATTAGGACATTGAATGCCTTAGTTTTAAAGAATAAAATCTCAATACCACAAGCATGGTGCTGCTACCAGCAGGTGTTCATAGCCTCGACAGGGTTGCTTCGAAACCCTCAGAATGCCAGTATCCCACCTGCTAGTTATAAATATACAATTCTGGTCGGGTTGAGTCATTACAATTGTCCTTTTTCTTTTGATTTTGACACTCCTGAAGGCCATGGCTTGGGCTTGGTAACCTGATAGTAGCCATGTCAGTCACTAGTCAGCACTACAGTAAAGTGAACCAGCTCGTGATGAGACCTTTCATCCCTCAGGGTTTTCTGTCCAAGGGTCATTGTCCAGGCTTGGTGACCAGAAATGACAATGTTACTGCATGTAGACCTATGATCCTGAACAGATCGGCTCGTCATGAGACCTTCTATCCTTCAATTTAGTTTGAGGAAACCCTCACCGTATCTAGAATGTAGTAAGATTTAATCTGTAGTGAGATTATCTTAACTGATGGAGAGGCAGATCTGATTCTCTTTACGAGAAGGGATGGCGTAAGAGACTTAAATAGACAACCTTGCCAAGTAGTTCCTTAATCCCTTTGGAAAAATCTTTGTAGAGACTGATTTAGTTTATTAATCAATATTAAGCATGATTTAGTAATCTCTGGTAAAAACTTAGAACAATGAAATATGTTCTCTGTTCAAGAAGTAAAACAGTATGGTATTTTCCAGGATAGTGATATCTTCGTACATGGTTAACAGTCCAATTACAGAACTTAAAAACAGTAATCAGTCTGAAGTTTGATAGCTGATCAGACTCAAAGCACGCAAAACAAATAAATCAAAAGGAAAACGAAATAAAATCCATTAAACAAGAACACCACACATGTATATACAGGATAATCCCTTGAGGGGGATCAGCAAAAATATCTCTTAATCAGGTGACCATTTACTGGAAGGTTGTCAATGTCACCTTCCAGTGTTTGTAACCTGAAAGTGCTAGGACCAAGTTTTTCTATAATAATAAATGGTCCCAGCCATAGGCATTGGAACTTCGTATGTTTTCCTTTGTCTTCGTGTTCCTTGTCCCATTTCAGGACTAGGTCACCTACTTCCAAATCCCGACTAACTGACTTTTTGATGTCAAACCAACGCTTCACAGTCTGCTGGTGTTTTTCAAACTTTTTCCTAGCCAACTCCCTATCTTCCTCCAGTTTCTGCAAGGTGTTAATTTGGTGCTCCATGGCAGAACATGGTGTCTCCTGCACTAACTGGGAAAGCTGTAAAGAGGGTAAGAACAAATGAGGGGGTAAGATGGCTTCCTTACCATACACCAGGAAAAAGGGAGAATTCCCTATAGCAGCTTTGGGAGTTACCCTGTCAGCCCACAGGGCATTTGATAAGGCAGTATGCCAATTCCTATGATGATTAGCCACCGTACGTTTCAGAATCTTAATCAGATTTTTGTTGGAAGACTCGGCTAATCCATTACCTTGAGGATAATAATTAGTGGAATATTTCAACTTTATGCCCTTTTCCAATGCATACTCAGTTAATTTTACAGAAGAAAAATAAGTTGCATTGTCAAAAATCAGAGATTCAGGAACACCGAACCTGGTGATAATAAAAGAATCAAGGAAAGATATCACCTCTTCCGAGCTGACTACTCGTAAGGGGATGGATTCAACCGATCTAGTGAAGTAATCTATGGCTATCAGGATATATTTATGCTGCTATGAAGATGCCGGTGTGATTGGGCCAACAATATCCAGACCCCATTGCTGAAATGGGACTTCGATTATGACCGGCTAAAGTGGTAACGTTGCCTTCTTCAGTCTACCCCCTGCTCTCTGGCACTCTTGACACTTCCTGGCAAAAGCATATGCATCTTTGAACAACGTGGGACAATAGTAACCAGCTTTAAGTATATTATGTGCGATAGTTTCTCCGCTAAAGTGTCCTCCGGCTAGTCCTGCATGTAATTGAGACAACACATCATCAGCCTCACTCCTTTCCAGACAACGAAGAAGAACTCCTTCGAAATTCTTTATAAACAGAATGTTAACAATAAGCTGATAAGGAGCAGATCTCAATCTCAAAGCTCTTTTATTACGTGGGTCTAAATGTTCAGGTGCGTTCCCATGCAATAAAAAGAACTTAATATCATTATACCAAGAGTTGGAAGGAGTAGAGATCGGAAAAACTTCCCTTTGAAATAAAGAAGGTTCACTAAAGAAATGCAGATCAGATTCAGAACCGTCAGCAGACCCAACTGCTAGCTTGCAGAGTCCTTGTCCTCTGACAATCTTTAATGGTTTTATCTCCAGGTCATACTCCTGAAGCGCTGTGACCCAGTGTGCTCGTTTTTCACCAAGATCCTTTTGTACCAAGAGATTTCTTACTGCAGAATATGGTACAATGACTTTGGTGTTGGACTTCAGTAAGTAAGGCCTGAAATGTTTGACAGATTTGAAAACAGCGAACGCCCGCTTGTCTACTTCCGGATAGTTCAATTCTGCACCATTCAAACCAGAGCTCATAAAAGCAATAGGAGCTTCATTATTTTCCTGGTTCTTCTGTGTGAGAACAGCAGCATATGAAGAATAAGAAGCAAACGTATACAAAATGAAAGGTTTGGAAAAATTTGGGCTAGTTAGAGTACGAGCTTTAGCAACAGCTTTTAAGATGTCATGAGAAGATTGCTTCTCATCAGTAGACCATTTAAAATCAGCATCTTTTCTAATCATTTTCTGAAGCGGCCTAACAATTTCAGTAAACCCAGGAATGAATCTAGAAACAAAATTGATCTTCCCAAGAAAAGACTGCATGGACTTCTTCGAGTGAGGCATGTAAATCTGGGATATAGCATGGGTACGTTCTGGGTCAATATTAATTCCTTGTTTAGAAACTACAAAACCCAGTAACTTACCTTCTGTTACCGCAAAAATTGATTTCTTTGGATTTAGCGAAATTCCATATTTCCTGCAGCGCTCAAAGACTTTCCTGAGATGGCTTAAATGATCAGTTCTGTCTTTTGGGAAGACAGTAACATCATCAAGGTAAATGACAACAAATTTACCAATCATACCTCTAAATGCAATATCCATTTCCCTTTGGAACGTTGCCCCGGCATTAATCAGACCAAATGGCATTTTTCTATAGGCGTAGGTCCCCCAAGGAGTTCTAAAAGTTGTTTTCAATTGGTCTGCTTTGGATACTAACACTTGGTTGTATCCTGAAAAACCATCTAGCAATGAAAAAATTTCAGATCCAGAGACCTGCTGTAAGATTTTTTCCATTGGAGGGACAGGGTAATTGTCTTTTTCAGAAACCCTATTCAGATTTCGGAAATCGACGCATAGCCTGATATCACCATTCTTCTTTCTTACGGGAACAAGGTTTGCCACCCATTGGGCATGTCGTACTGGGAAAATTATTCTAGCTGCAAGGATTTTATTCAATTCTTTCTTAACGGTTGGTTCTAGGCTAAGATGCATTTTCCTCAACTTCTGTTGAAAAGGTTTAGCCTCTTGTTTCGTGGGAATGACGTGTTGCATTATATTTGGATCAAACGTTTTCAGGTCGTGATATGTCCATGCAAATATGTCTTTGAACTCATTGAAGATTTTAATGAAGGCTGTTTTTTTTCTGAGCAGTACATGTACTGCCCAGGTTAACACATTGGGGATTGGCTTCAGTACCTAGATTTACAATTTCAGATTGCATGACAGAACTGTTGGTTTTACAGTTCCTCGCATCTTTGAATTTATCATTTAAATCATAAAATTTCTCCAGTTTAATCATAGAACTGGGAAGGGTAGTGACCTGATCGAGCGATTCATCAATTGAACAAGGCTTATGGATTACCACAAAATTATCCAGGTCTTCGTCATGGGTCCTTTCGTCGATGACCGCATCCTTGAAAGTGTCCTTCATTGTTAGAAAATCAATCAGCTGCTGATCATCATCGAAGACTCTCCAATTGATTATGTTTTCAGGTATAGATGGCCTGAAGAGCAATTCAATCGAGAATGCATCAGCAAGAATTTCTTCAGAAGGAATTAATCTCGAAGCCACATTAGCTAACAAATCAGCCTCTTGATTTAAATATCGTGGAATAGAACTAATATTGAAGGCTTCAAATGATAATAGCAGATTCCATACCTCTGTTTGATAATTTCTCAGGTGGCCAGCAATACAATGTATAGTATTATGTACCTGTCGAACAATAATCTCTGAGTCTCCTAAGACCACCAAAGCTTTAGCTCCCGAGTCGATTGCTTTTTTCATCCCTTGTATGAGAGCTTCATATTCTGCAATGTTATTGGTGCAATCAAATTCTATTCTGCAAGAAATGAAATACCTTCTTCCATGAGTATCGATTAGCAAACAACCGGCCCCATCCCCTTCCTTTGACTTAGAACCGTCAA
Organism: Pseudotsuga menziesii; assembly: GCA_001517045.1. NCBI lineage: Eukaryota > Viridiplantae > Streptophyta > Pinopsida > Pinales > Pinaceae > Pseudotsuga > Pseudotsuga menziesii. The sequence goes on from LPNX010973822.1 coordinate 245,523, forward strand.
AGTAGAGAGACCAGAGATCATCATCCAGAACTTTATGCACAGTGTTCAGAACTGGAACTTCATCTGGGACTTGAGAAAAATGGATAATTTCAGACTGCTGCCCTGAGTCCTGAACCAATGAAGTCTCATCTTCAAGATCACCAAAGAAAGAGTCAACCATATAGTTTCCCATAATGGTATCAGTGAACAAAACCGGTTCATTTGAATCATCAAGTTCGGTTACAGTATGTTTCATATACCGTTCTCGATCGATCCTGATCTTATTTGGGCGGCCGTTATGAGATATCCATAAATGTGACCAGTCTGTCGCGAAATACCCCTTGATTTTTTCTGACCAATCCCTGCTTAGAAATAGACCATATTCTTCTGGGATGTCTGCAACAATTATATCGATGATAAAGTGGACCTAGGGATTTGAAGCTAACCTTATGAGGACCTCCTTCAACTTCCCTATTACTTTGACATTGGATCTGTCAAGTTGTACTATGCTTGTATCACAGGGAACAGGAAGAGCATTAAGTTTTTTGCACACTGAGTATGGCATGACATTTTTAGATGCCCCTGAATCTATCATACAGTTATGTACTTTGCGGTTGCAAATTTCAAATGTAAGTAAGAAGGGGGGAGTTGATGAGTCTGATTTTTTACCTATGGATGATGCATTGACTTAAGACTTAGTCGAGCTATCTTTGGTGTTAGAAACACTGTTCTGTGTAGTGGGAGTTTTGCTATTTTTACCTAAAGATACCCCTTGCATCATCTTATCGCGAATTATAGGCAATTTAAGAAGTTCATAGATAGAAATATTAGCCTTAATTTTCTTTAAATACTCCACCGGATCATATTCTAAATCAATAGAGGGTGCAAATTTAACATTTGGGGTTGGGTTTTTTTTTTTCAGTAGACTAGTTACCTGCAGTAGTTGCAGATGGTTCGCTCGGGGGCCGATCTTTCTTACTTCTGGTATTGTGCTGATGTTGGTTGACATTGACGACAACTACATCTTCATCATCAGTCAATTCCGATGTATCCTAGAAATGACTAATCACTTGAGGAGGTTTATCTTCATTATTATCATCAGTGTTTTGGGTATCTTCAGCATTCTGCCCAAAAGTTTGTGCTTCATTTTCAGCTGATGTGTCAAGACCTGAGACTAATAATTTGAGAAAACTATTAATCTCATCAACGCTGTTAGCTTCAGTGGGTGGAGTCTGTTTCGCAGCCGTGTTCTGGAATGGCCTCCTGAACAGCTGTCTGGGTGGTTCTTTGTTGGGGGTATTCTCGGAATTGCCTTTCTTCAGATCTATGATCTCATTAGATAGTTTTTTAATAACTCTTTGGAGGCTGTCCATATCTAAAGCATCTTGACTTTTGTTTTTAGGGTTTGTCTTTGTAGTAGGACTGTCAGTCTTCTTTCAAGAAGAAGAAGTAGAATCGATATCCAACACAGGGTTGGCCTTTATGGCAGACATATCTTTCTCAACCTTAATTGCTTCTTCAAAGTTTTCAACAAAGGTAATTTTGGCCTTCTGTCTGACAAACATGGCCATTGACACAGGCAAGGCTGAGGTGTAAAATTCAATAGTAACATCTTTAGCCAGTCTAGGTGTAGCGGGAATTTTGTTCCTTAGAGTTAGGAACCGCTGGTTAAAATCTTTGACCTTCTCCTTGGTATCCATGCGAATCCTATACAGCTCTAATACTAGCGCAGCTGGATACTTATCGTCTCCAAAATTATTCATGAAAGATACCTCGAATTCGTTCCAATTGGTAATGGAACCGGCTGTGAGTGAAAAATACCATGTCGATGCTTTGCCCTCAAATGTGTAAGGGAAAAGACAACAGACTACATCTTCATTTTGAACATCCACGAGCTGAACAGCCAACATAAAATTCTTGACATGATCTTCCGTTGGCTCTTTCAACTCAGGGTTGAACTTGGGTAACAACTTCTCAGGATGCTTAGGTAAAGGATTTTGATTACCCAGGATAGCCACTGCATCCTGAGCTAACCATGGCATATTAGCATTAGGGTTTGGGGCATTTACACCTGCCATGTTTCTTGGAGATGGAGGTGGTGAAGGTGGTGTTTGAAGAATGCGAGGAGCTGAATGAGGCGGTGATGGTGGTTGACCAGACCCTCCTGAAGCAAGTGGTCCTGCAAAAGAGGAAGGCTGATTGGTGCATATTACAGATGGTTGTATTTGAAGATCGGGGATGGCACTTACAGACTTCTCCTGTTCTCCCGAAACAGATTCAGGATGATGAGTACGTGGATGGGTGATCTGTGGGAGAGGTAATTCAGTGGGCTGGTGCCCAGTGAGATTCGAAAAAGCCCTTGTTAAAATTCTATGAGATTCTTCTATGGACTGTTCGAACTGGTTAAATTCTTCAGGTCGGCGGGCAGCACTATAGTCAAACTGGGAGATAATATTTCGAACAGATTCACTCACTGGGGTTTCATCGAATCGTGATGAACGTGGTTGTGTACTTGACTATACTTGATGGGTGATAGGCTGATTAATTTTGTCTACAGGACTGTTTTCATCATCCATGTGTTTAAGCTGGCCCTCCTTCTAGTGCCATTGTTGACGAGCGTATTAAACTACGCACGCAATGGGGGAAGACAACCCAGACCAGGATCCTTAGGTCAGGCTCCAAGTTGTTTGGGATGGTTGGTCCCGATAGGTTTAAAGGCTCTGTTGGCCTGAAAAAGTCTAAGGGTTAAAGCTAATGCTACTGATTTTTAATCAGTCCTATAATTATGATTACCAATGTTAATTCATGTTATATATTACAGGATGACAAATTGTTATATTTAACCTACTTAAAGCAGCTAATTCTAAAAAAATGAAGATTAACGAAGTTAATGCCCTACAGATATGTATTATATACACATGTATAGTAATTACAGCAGAAGTAATATGAATATTTGTAATTCATATAAAAGGATCTGATTCAAATAGATTTTTTCGAATAATATAATCAACAAAAATTTAAAAAACATATTATCCTAATCTACATGTTATCCTAATCAGGAGCAATGGAAAATTTAACCTGTAATCGATTTATGCTAATAAGAACACTGCATGAATACACCTGATAATATTTAAAGAAATTTAAACATTAACAAAATCATATAGTAATAATTACATCTTATACAACAATGATATCAATCATCAATTACAAAACATGACAAATCAGCAAGATCGAAAACGGTAACAATCGATAATTATAAATAATATTTGCACAATTCTTCAAAGGAGTTATCACAAACATTTATAATATAGAAACGAGTGACAAAACCGAGAGATATCAAAAATCATATGTAAAGTGTAAAAACTGTATATATGTATTAAATATCACCAGTTCAAACGCTATAGCTACTGACAGTTAACTATATTGAGTCACAGATAGATCGAACAACGGTCTTGTCCTCCCTTTCCCAAACTATCGACCCCCTATCCCGTATGCTATCTGCCTTATAAATAAATTTTAATCTCCCAAAATAAAACCTTCTAAGATCTGGAGATAATCAAAATTGAAATCCTTAACTGATTTCCATAAAAATGACAAGTGTGAACATGTCATTTTTCAGCATACGCCGAAATATTCAGTCCATAATAGGAGATCGAGGACATAGATAAAGTAACAACACCTAGAAAACAGTCCCTGCAAGATCGATTTGCTTCCACATATACAGGGATTATCCATTCAACCGAAATCATCAAAATCGGGGAAGGAAGATATCCACCATACTACCTGCGATGCAATACAAGAAAGAAACATAATTACAACGCAATCAAAATAGAAAAGCAAATAAACTAATTAATAAACAATTTCACACCAATCAAATACCTGTAAATAAAACTTGATCATCAAAAAATTCAAACCTGATATCAAAATGAACACACCGCCAACACATTACAAATTTACCAGAGCATTAAAAACCTGGATATTCACACCACTTGACGGGTTTGGTGACTGTCCCTTAAACTACATGAGTGCAATTTGAGCATTGAGCTCTCGAAGCCTCTCTTCGTTTTTGTCATTCTCATTCTGCAGTTTAAGGACTCTTCTCATTAGCTTATTCTTATGATTTCTCAAGCGTAAGAGCGGCTTATCACTGAAAACCATTTTCTCCATTAACTCAGCATTATCAGCCTTCATCGAATCATGATTTGCTGCTACTTCTTTTACCCTTTCCTCCATTCTATGAATCTTGTCTAAAAGATAGTTAATGAATAGAGGATGCGTCATACCATCAATGCAGTAAGAACCAGGTGAGCTTAACTCTACATGCTTCTCTTCAGTTGGATGACCAATAACAGGATTTACCTGAACTTCCTTATCAACCGGAGGAGGGTTATCATGGTCAAAATTCAAATTGAACTCATGCTCGATAGACTGATCATTCACAGGCAGGTCTTCGGCTTCATCATCAATCACCACAGTATCAATACGAGCATTATCAGACATGGGGGGTTTAACAGTATTCCCTTTTTCCATGCTCCTGGTAAATCTACCCGCCGACTTGGCCTTTGGTCTGTCTCGACCATGATTACGAATTTTATCAGTATTTTTGTGTGGCGTAATCGGCGACAGAGAGGGATATTTCCTTACACGTTTCGAACTCAAAGGAGTATCAACACTTCCTGGTAGATTAGGCATAGGATCTTTGGAAGGTTCAGGGATCATACGGCCAGGGTTTGACAAGGGTTTACATGAAGGAGAGACCGAAACTGAACTCGGCTCTTTGTGCTTGTTGCACTCCTCAGGATTATCAAACATACCATGACAAAAAGAGGAGAAGCCATTGGACTCAACGAATTCATCCCAAGATCGGTTCGACTTCAACAACTCTCTATCGATTAACATACGGACTAAACCATGGTGGAAGAGACTATGACTGACATGTTTAGGAACCCTTTTGATCGCATTAGACATCTTAAACAGACTATGCAAAAGATAATAAGGTAAGTTCAGCGGGAAACCTATGAATGCAGACATAAGCCTGAGATGATATACGTATGCTGATGACAGACGGCCTTCGCAAGTCAAATATCTGTGAATCAAATCTAGAACAGGATGCCACTCCTTTTTGAAATACTTGCGCGCTACCCCGGTTCGAAATGAAACATCCTGGAAGGGGTTTTTAAGCAGCTGCCGCCACTCTGTTATATCCATGCACTTATATTTAAACCATTGCTCAGCTTCTAGTGACAGACCTGTAGCAAGCGCCACTGATCTTTCATCAACCCGAAAACAGAGGTCACCGACTTCAGCCTGATAATCGGCCAAGGAGAGAGCGAAAACCCTGGTGACTTCGGGGTTCGAATCATAGAATTTACTTATGAATGGCATCCACCCAATGGCTTGAACCTTTTCTAACAGTTCGGGGTTTGAATCCAACAGTTTCATTTCGCAAGGCTCTACCCTCACCACAGGCACCATGACCGGCCGTGTCAAAGCACGTAAACGCACACAGAAGAAGTACCACAGCTTGGAAAAAGACAGAAAACCAGATAATGAGCACTCGGGATAAATCCTGAGCAAGAGCGAGAAATGAAACCCAAACCCATGATAAAGAAAGTAAGCCATGAACGAACGCGGACTGCGCCCCTGTAACTTCGGCATGGACGAGAGCATTATCAGTCAAAGAGGTTATTGATTAATGAGGAATGATAGTCAAAGACTCCGGGTAAGTCATGTTATCATTATTTAACCAACGTTAATGATACATGACCCTTCGTAGTACCCAGAACAAGTGTCCAATTGACAGGTAGCCACGACGAAGGATAAGTACCCAGACTTAAACGCGATGGACAGGTTTCAGTACCATTGTCATGATTGCATATTGACTTCGCAGCAGATGGATCAGGGTGGAGGCTACGACATAGTTTTTTGATCTGACGCTGAACCATAATACATATCCCCCTACCTTAGATTCGACTTACCCTTCGAAGGTGGTGGATGATAAAACATAATTACAAACCATTAAATCAAAAATCAACTTTGCAAAACATACCATATAATAATGATCAGCATAGACATTTGTGGTAACGTCAACCATGGTTTGTGAACTTAGGATATGTCGGATATGGCTTGTAACACATTTGGCTTTCATGCTCTCGGTTTTGACCAAAGTCACCACGAACCAACCAATGATAATATTTCAACCTTAGTAATAATTATAATAACAAAATCATCAAAATCAATTTGTAATGTTTTGGATTAATTTCTAGATTAGGATAAGGCGAAGGATATAGAAATCATTAATATTTATCCCTTTATTGCAAACCCAAAAACAAATAATAACTTACTAGTGATGATTTTGCTAAATAATCTATAGTTGTAAAGGTTGCTTTTAAAAACAAAGAATTTCACTGATTCAGTAACTGTCAAAAATGGCATATTTTCAGTAGCTGCAAATCTTCTTTATTTTGTGCTGAGAAATTCGAACATTTCATCAAACAAAATAGGATTTTGTTTGATGAAATCATGTTTTTTAAAGGCTGTTGAGCAAGGGCACAACACGCACATATTGGCATCAAGGGCTAAGAGGGACACTACGTATGGTATCAGAGCAAAGATAAAACCCTCAGACCTAATGGACTCATCGACATGCAGGTATGTTGTGAACTATGTGATTTAACTATGTGATATTATAATGCATGCTATAAAAGGAAATATTGCCGAACTCTGTGCACGAGTTTCTGAGAACTATGTAATGCTTGAAGTTAGTTGCATGTACTGAAATATAGGAAAGGTTATTTGTTTAAATTGGGGAATAAACAAATGAGGACACTATTAGGCTTGTCACAACAACTCTAAAGCAAGAAATACTTATGTGTTTTACATACATATTGATGAAGTGAAGTGTAAGTCAGAATTGTGTTTAGTGAGATTAAGTGCATAATATTAACACATCAAAAGATATTGAAGAGGAAGTAGAGCCTTGATAGGATGCACAAATATATTTTGTTGCAGTCAAATAGGAACATGTTATCACGTAATTTGTTTATGAGGGTAATATGCGACTTATTTTGGGAAAGAATTTGTGAGCAGATAATGCAGGTGCGCATGGTTACAAGAAGCATCATCACATGAGGACCAGAGGCAAAGATGAAATCCTTAGTAGAAATGGTAACATCTGGATTCTGTATGATTCCCTGCTTATTATGAAGGTTACCAAGATTTGATTAGTTATATTGAAATTTTGGAAACCATAGCTTCAATAATTTGTTATGTTAAGATATACTTTACAAAAAGTTTTTGAAATTTTTTTTTAGTATAAGAAAGTTTTGAGATGGTCTATATATGCATTAACACTAGAACATCAAGTTATGATTGGATGTAGTATGTAAGTCACTTAGGTCTAGAGGGCTTAGGTAGACATATATTGATAATAAGCTATGGAGCATGGGGAATATCGAGTTACCACATGGATACGGTGTTGAGCGAGTAGGCATAAAACATCAAGTACACCTAGAGATATGGAAGGAGCTTCTAGGCTCCGGAAGAAGGAATATGTCGAGTAGGGATTATGATATTTTTTATGATTAAAATAACATTACAGGTATTGGGATTTTTGCAGGTGATGAATTGTGGAAGTCCTAGTGGGACCATAACCGAATAATTGAATGTAAATTAACTAGAACTACCTATGAATATTGGCTAGAGTGTAGCCAAAGTGAACGGTAAAGTATCTTGTGCATAAAATGGATAGTGCTTCTCGTTGTATTGCACTAAAAATAGAGACTCATATTGGATGAACAAGAACGTCATTGGACCTAACATAAGTGGCTAAGGTGTGAAAAGATGGTAAGTAGCTCACTTGGAAATTACTGATAATATCTGAATACCTATCTCCCTAGCTTGCCACACATAAATGTGGTGTAAAGATGGAATGTCCCTCCATGGTAAGTATCCAAACAACAGATGGGTAAAGATGTCTAAATTTATTGATATTTGAGTTGATAAATGTTGCATATCGCTATACACTGACAATGCAGAATATGTTAAGGAACACTATCAGTCGGGATTGACTGGTAGTAAAAATATTCACTGCCTTAAATAATGAGGGTAAGAAATGTTGATTATAGATTGTCGAATTTTAAGATTTTATAAACCAAGGATTTAACTATAGATTATGTGGTTATATACTGACATTGCAGGCTGCACCAATATTATGACCAGTGTTTAACTCGACGTGCACTACGATATATAAAATCCACCTGCATAAGTAAGTTATGCTCAAATTGCTCAGAAATGTGTAAGGAATAATTTCCTGGATAATTTTTTTAAACCGCTGCAACTTATGATTAGTTAATAAAATTGTGAGTTATTGACCAATGCTTTGACTAACCGTATAGCCGACTCACAAGATGGGACAATGACGGTAAAAGTCATGTGAAGCACCAAGGAGTGTGCATTATGATTAGTAAGGTGAAATCTATTCTAAAGAAAAATTGCATGTTGCGGGAGCACCATGGTGTTAGGCAAGTGATTTCCACGTGAACACGTCGATGTTAGACATGTATGCCGCAAGAGCACAATGGTGTTAGGCAAGCGATTGCCACGTGAGCACATTGGTGTTAGGCACATGGTATGGCAAGAAAATACCTAGGAAAAACTGGACATCTGGAAGACAGGACGCTGTCTGATGTCGCTAAGGAGAAAACTTTTGACTAGTGGTCAAAAGGGAGAGTAACCTCAGAAATAGATGTAAGTCCACCCAAAAATTTAACTCGAAGGAGAGTTCAAAAGATAACGAAAATTAAAGTTGTGTTAGCAGCTTTCCAGGTCATTAAACGATTACATGACTTAATGTGTAAATGTGAAGGAAGGATGAAGCTAAATTATGCTGAATTATTGGTTATACATTGCTATTAATAGGATGCAGATCTAAAGTAGTTCTTCAAGTTGGGAACACAATGTAGTCCTCATTCTGATGAATATTAAAGTATGTAAGATCTGACGATAGTCTTCATAGGTCTAGTGGAAAAGAGGTTAAGAAGCAGAGTTGGTTTTCGCTCACGAGAATGTGAAAATAAGCAAAGGGGGCCAGCAAGGTTAGGGATGACAAACAAGTAACACTGAGGACGGTGTTAATTCTAGGGGGAAAGGATGTAATATCCCCCCTCCCACCTTGAAGACCTAGGAGCGAATATGACTCATAAAAATATAAAATGAATCATAAATGCGTCCATAAGGAATGGAAAACCCCCACCATGAGGTTACTCCCACCACAAGTAATCAAGGGTACTTGAGACATATAACATTATATATATTGGGGATATATATTTGAGATATGTAAAAACATTATAATAATGGAGAACATAGTATATATATTTGAGATATGTAAAAACATTATAATGGAGAACATTACATATATTGGAAATATGTATATATTTTAGATATATATATATTACATATAATCATGAAGCATTACATGGCTCATACATATGTATTATATGTAAACCATTATATATATAATAATGAAGAACATTATATATATTGGATATATATATATATTCCAGATATGTAGAACATTATATATATACTAATGAAGAACATTATATATACGAGAGATTTACATATTTGAGATATATATATATATATATATATATATATATATATATATATATATATA
>LPNX010973900.1:4820-9820 GCA_001517045.1 Pseudotsuga menziesii
GTAACATTCTTTTTGGAAGACAAGAGTGTATAGAGGCATGATGAAATGTTCACAAATTTATCGGTAGTGGCCATGGTATTGATGAGCTCCCAGTAGCTTGAAGGCTACATATACTGGCACCCTATCTCTGTCCCAAACACATTTGAGCCCCGGGAAGGGATGGTGACACATTATACAGTCAATCAAGATAGAGCTCATATAGAACTCAGACTTTCTTTGTTGTACTCCTCCCTTCGCTGCAGCTATACAGGAAGACAGACTACTGGATACCAGGCCGGACCAGTTGAAAATGGTCCCTTCAGTGGCCACATAGAACATCAGGGGAATCCATTCGAATTTGAATAATTTACCATTTTCCCTCCCGAAGATCCAGTTCAACATTAGAGCTATGAATCTGTACGGGGGTCTAAGGGTGGCTGTATCGTAATCTTCGGTAACTCTATGTCTAAAGAGTTTCCCTGGCAATAGCATTTTCCTCATGGTGTCTATCAGATCCATCCTGAGACTGTCCAACCACTCATTGGACAAGAAGACTTGAGGCTCAGGCAAGTGGTAGGCTAAGGACACATACCCAGGGCTAAAGGAAGCGTAGCCCTGACCTCCAACATTGGAGATCAGCATCGAACCATGGTTTGTGTGCGGAAGGATCCACCTCATCAGTTCAGCACAGGGAAACATCTCGGGCCTAGTGGCAACCTTCATGATTGCAGACTTCTCTATGTTTGTGTATATGTGTTCCTCCTCCAGGCCTGTATCTGGAACTTCCCTTCGGGAAATCATTCTGTGTATGTCTCCCCATTTATACTCAGGGTCTACCCCTGTGACACATTGTGTATCTTCATATATGTATTCAGTAGGTATATCGGCTTCTATGGCCGTTTGCTCTTCTACCACAGGTGCTTTCTTTTTCTGCCTTTTGGACATATTGAAATCTTCCTGCAATGCGAAACATCATGATATGAAGCCATTCAGATTTTGAAAATGTTAAGAAGTAGTTTATTCTTTCTCCATTTGTATATGTGGCTACAATGGTATCAGTCATAGGTTCTTTATATTTTAGAATTTGACCTAGTTATGCAATCTGTTGAGCTTACGCTATCATCTTATAAGTGTAACATATATATGCATAACCAACCTACATTAGGATTATTGAAATAGCAGCACAAAACTCAACCCATCTCTGCAATATAACTAATCATAAATGCTACAGGATATACTTCATCAAATGGTCTGCCATCGAGCCTAATCAATATATAAATTTATAACAATGACATCAAGTAATGTAAATGCAAAACCAACATGATTATCCTGCAAACTTAAACCAGCCCTAGCAAGAATAAGAATAGCACAGCCTAAGCCGCTCGCGGCCATGACCATTACATTGGTGCGGTCATTAAATACGGGCACCGACGACAATCCTTCGCGCAGAGGACACCAATCAGCGCCATTGCTCATTATACCCGTAAAGCTTCGAATAATGACCGCGGCATGGTCCTAGGGCTTCACGGTGGCCAGCGATGGCGAACGCGCAGTGCGAAGGCTACGACTAGGGCTCGCGGAAAAACATGAAAAACATGAAAATATTGAGAAACCAGCTAAGTGAAAGCACTCAAATTCCATGCAGGCACTTCGAAATCCATAAGTTGAACTCAAAAGGATGAAAACAAGAAAAGGACTGAACTAATCCAAAGCAAAGGAGGGTCCAAATTTTTTTAGAAATTTGGGAAAATTGTTACAGCTGCAACAAGTTCATGTGGACAAAGTTCTTGAACTCTATCCTCATGGACAGTTTTGTTTGATGATTATATTAATAGGTATGTAGAAAAAAATAATATTTTGATAAAATAGTTATTTTAAGTGGATTACTTCATGCAATCACTTAATGAAAATACTTTGTATAGTCCAAGATCTCATGGTGTTTAGAGCTTGGGCATTACTGGGTTAGGTTCAAGTTGCTTTCTAATATAAGGTTTCTATAATAAAACACCTTAAAGAATAAATCCATAACATTTGGAAGAATTCTGGAAAACCCCTATTGTCGTTACAATTTGGAAAATACTGGGTTAGGTTTGAGTTTCTTTCTAACCTAGGGATTTTATAATGATCTTCAATGATCTAGGGGTTAGGTTCTAGTTTCTTTCTTGTAAACAAACATGGCTCGACAATCCTGCTCAGGGCAACGACCGATTTTCATCCTTCTCCAACGGACCGAGCATACATGTGAGCAAAAACACTCTAACTATCGTGGCTATGGTGGAACTCGAATCCTTCTCTAAACCTCCCTTAAGCATTGCATTTGGGTAGAGCCGGCTTAATAGCTTATTTGGGAACCGATTCTTGAGATAACTCACATAAAAACAATCAAACCAATTTGAATGCAAACCAAAATGTGATGGACTCATCCACTAATTGTAACGCTCAGACTGGCCAGACTTCAGAATCCATATCAGCCAATATGGGTCAAATGTGGGTTAGCTGAAACTGTCAAATTGGGTCTGTCATTAGCTGATCAATGTAAATGCATGCACAACGAAGAAAACCCATGTATGAAAGTTGATAAGGAAGGATTCAAGTTGGTGAAGAAGCAGGCAATATAGACAGAGACCCTTTGGGTTGTTGGTTATGAAAGAACCCATTCTCCCATTATATTACCTCATCCAAAGAATCTGAATTAGATGGTCCATATTGTTGAGATTCTGATGAGGGATATTTTGTAGGCAAAACCTTGTTTGATGATGAGATGGAAAATGCATGCATTTATCCATTTCATGAAGAGTTGGATGTTATATTTGAAATCAATAATCATAGTTTTGGGGTCCCCATATATGATTCATATAGTGAAGCATCTAATGAGGAACCTAAATATTTGGAACCTATAGAGCAACCAAACATCCACTCTACAGGATCTCCAGGAACTAACATCATTATATCTCTACTCATTCGATTTCCTACAAAGTGTTGTAGCTTGCTTAGTGCTCCTCTCTGTTTGTCATTTAGGTTCAACTTAACAGTGAAATCAACAAGTCTAGGCAAACATTCTAGTACTTTTCCTTTATAGTAATGGAAAAATAATGATGTTAGTTCTCTGGAGATCCTGTAGAGTGGATGTAAATGTTGGCTCAAACTCATACACGGGTTTGCATTAGTGTCCAACCAAGGTGGTCTATTATAGTCGAAGCATTAGCATATTCAATGGATTTCCCTCATGTTGGTAATCCATGTGTTTTCCCTATCCAGTGGACAACCCCCCTATTGGATATGCTATCCATTTGATTTGATGCATAGCTCGGATACATATAGACATGGATGTTCTAAATGACATGAAGAAAAATCCAATCATCCATAAACCGAGTTAGATCAATTTTGGAAACTGAGTGGTTAATCGAGTTCATTCCAACATTGACAAACCCTTTATAATCATATAGTGGTGGGGGATTCATCTCATTCGAATAAGATTTCTAATTGTTGTAACAAAATTTTGGCACATAATAAAGAGTGGGAACTATTTCTGAAGGTAAACCACTGCTCTATTCGGTTCGAGTATTCACATAGAACTTCTCCCTACTCCCTTGCAGCTCTGATGATGGGTGGGCTACAGTGAGCCAAGAGATAATGTTTCCCCTAGCTCTCATATATCCTAATGTAATGTGGCAATATAGGGCATATAAAATTTCAGTTTGGAATACACAACAAACATCACAGCATGCCCAAAAAAACTAAAACCCTGAACCAGTTTCATGCCCAAAAAAATTAAAACCCTGAATCGGTTGCATTCCCATCCAATCTAAAACCATGAACTGGTTGCATGCCCAAAAACCCTTGTCACAACATGCCCAAAAAATGAGGTGATGCTTACCCGTTGAGCCATGAGCTCCAAATCGAAACCGTGAACCGTGTGCTCCAAATTTGAACCATGAGCTCCAATTCTCAACTATGAGCTCCAATTCTGAACCCTGAGCTCCAATTCTCAACCGTGAGCTCCACCGGAGCTACTCCAAAATTCACAAAAACCTCCAAATTGCATAGAACTGTCCAAAACGAGTCGCGACAATGTTGAAATAGACTATTTATTTTTTATTATATGTATTTTAATTTTATTATATATTATTTTATATTATATATATATTATTTTTATTATATATTATTTTATATTATATGTATTGCCATAATAGTATTTTTTTATTAGGTATAGTATTTTAAACTTAGCTATATGTATTTTTTAGTATATGTATTTTTAACTTAGGAATAGTATTTTTTATTATAATATGATGATGATGATGGCAATCTCACCTAATCCCTACAACAAAACCCCTGAATATGAAGATGATGATGGCAATCTCAGCTAATCCCTACAATCTCACCTAATCATTATCGTTATGTTGATCATCATAATCTTCATGATCATGATCATGATCATGATCATCATCATCATTGTCATCATCGTCTTCAACATCGTGGTCTTCATTATCATGACCCTCATCATCATCATCATCATCGTCGTCGTCGTCGTCTTCATCATCATCATGATGGTAATGGTGATGATGATGGGGATGGTGATGGTGATGATGATGGAAATGATCACCATAATCACCATCATCATCATCATCATCGTCGTCATCATCTTCAACAACATTATCTTCATTATCAGGACCCTCATCATCATCATCATCATGAACGTCATTGTCATCATCATTGTCATCTTTATCATCATCATCATGACCCTCATCGTCATCATCATCATCACCACCATCATTGTCATCCTCATGATGATGGTGGTAATGGCGATGATGACGATGACGACGATGATGATGATGATGGCAATGATGATGATCACCATCATCTTCATCAACATCATCATCATCGCCATCATTGTCATGATGATGATGATGATGGTAATGGTGACGACGACGGTGATGATGATGATGATGGTGATGATGATGATGAAGAGGACGATGATGATGATGATGATGAAGAGGATGATGATGATAATGATGAAGAGG
>LPNX010973900.1:12320-17198 GCA_001517045.1 Pseudotsuga menziesii
GGCCATATTGTCATCATCATCATCATCAGTTACACTCATCATGTCATCGTTGGAATAGTCTTCATCAGAATTTTCTACTACATCATCTGATTCAACTATTTCTTGGACATCTTCTATTGGATCATCATAGTCAGCTAACTCATGTTGATCATGCTCTTCATCATCATATTCTTCTTCCAGAGAACCCTCTTCATTACCATCATCTAGGTTATACTTTATCGGCCTTTCCCTTGGATCGTGTCTCACAACAAATGACCAGCCCGCTTTACCTGGAACCTTTGAGTAAAATACTTGTTCACATTGGCTTGGAAGAACATAGGGATCTGTTCCTGGATCAAACAACCTTGTGTTTTCCATGGTAAATCCATTATCATGTTTAATAATAGTTCTATCGAGATCACGTTGATTCAATCGTAACCTGTACCATTTGACAATGAATAGAACTACCTTAAAGGATTTAAAGTCACACTGTATAATATCTTCCAAATACCCATAGTATCAATATTCTGAGACTTCTGGATGTCTGTCAGTTCTAGATGAAACATTGGTAACCTCAAAGACAGTCGAAGCCCCAGAATTTGATGTTTTCTTTGTTTCATCCAATTTTTTGATCCGACATCTACCTCCATTGTAGACCATAGCCTTATGGTGTTTTACCTGTGTTAAGTCATGAATTTGTTTTCTTCAGTATTATATTTTTCTTGTGATTTTTTGTTTTAAGCTTGCTCATTTGCTTAATTTTAGGAAATTTTGGTTTAAAGTGAAATTTTGATTTTTGCCGTTAGGTTTTCATTTTTGTTTTTCTTATGATTCTGAAGGGTTCTATAGGACATATGTTGATTAAAGGTTTCACAAATAAACACTAAGATCAAGGTTTACCATATAAACCTCATTTAAAATTGAATTAAGGATCAAAAAGCACCAAATTTGAGTTTAAAACTTTCTTGTAGCGCAACGGCTAAAAAGTTACACTATGGCGCTACAAGAAAATCGTTTTTGCCAAAATAGTCATTTTTCAGCCCGGTTTTTTTGGGGTTTTCATCCCTAAGGTGTTAACTACATCATTTATCACATTTAATACATGTTTTTCCAAGTTTATTAATGAAACAGGTGTCTGGTCTCATGTGAGGGAGATTCTGGCAACTGTAAGCAAATTTATGGCAAAATCATGACAAACAGTGGAATGAGGCAAGATTGATGGGAAAGAGGTTCGAAATTAAACATTACAAAGATGGTGGAGACACTGGAATGAAGACACATTTCTAAAGAATCGGAATTGAAAGTTGAAGAAGGAAATTAGGGCTTTGCAACATGACAGTTGGAGGTGAGCTAATGACTCAAAGACACCTGGAGTTTTTTATTTGACATTCAGCCAGTCCAAGAATCAATTTTTAACACCTGCAGCAAGCTTGGAGTGAGGTTAGCCCTTGAAATGTTGGTGAGAAGACTAGAGTAGCATCATCCTGGGATATACATCAAACGTTGGACTCTAGTTTATTGCTGGCTGTTAGAATATAATTTGTGGGGATTATTGTAAATAAATAAATAAATATGTAGGAAGCTGATCCGTTACATAGGAAGGTGAAAAGGTTGATGAAGCTCAACCATCACATGTAATATATAAATGTATGAATTAGCCATGAATAAATGGAATCGGGAGTTATACCTAACAAGTGGTATCAGAGCAGGTTCTTACCATAACTCCTACTATTAAATTTCAATCCTGGCAGCCTGTATGCTTTCCAGTGCATTTCCAGACCTACATTCTTCCCTTTGTCCATTTGTTTCAGAGCTGCCTGCTCATCACCGGTATGCCCTCTTCACTTCCCTCCTGCCATATTCGTTATTTTCTTCATGTAAGCATTGTATTCAGTGACTCACTGGAGACTGCGATTTTATGAAGAGACTGCTAGCTGCGTTGGAGAATAATGGTGTATACATGCTAAAGCATGAAGAGACCACTACATGCTGCGTGTATTGATCTGAGTGCGTTGGAGGAGTCGTGGGGGCTGCTCTGCAAGAACGTGGAGAATTTGTTGAAGTTTGAAGGCTCCTTCCAACAGCGTTGTATGAATGGAGGTAAACCTTTTTGTTGACTGCAAAATATAACATATCTGCATATCTATGTAGTGGCGATACCTCTCCTCCATTAGTGTAACCCTAATTTTACCCAACGTGTGACGGTTGAACGGAATATTACCTATCTTTTATGCTCAGTGATATAATACCTATCAGATCCACGACAGGATGAAGTAATATTTATGGGAGTTATATAAATTTGTTATTGGAAGTAATATTTATGGGAGTTGAATAAATTTGTTGTTGAAAGGAGAACGATAGTTGTGACTGTCGTGATGCTGCGTGGAGAAGAGATGGTATTGCTGACTGATATATAATGCTTTCTATGTTGAAATATTGTTAAATCTCATGGAAATAGTATGAGCCTACATGGAGATGTATAATCCTGCGTGGAGATAGTATGAGCCTACGTGAAGACCAGCGTGGAGGTTTCGACCCTTCCCACGGCCTCTCATTTGTCCAAACTCAAACTTCTCTTGTTGAAGATTGAAGATTGATATACTGCTGCCTGGAGGCTGAGCCAGAACCTACGTGGAGACCTGCCTGAAGACTGCATGGGCTGTGTGTATTGAAGATTGGTGACAGCTGTGGGATAGCTGCGTTGGAGATAGCGTGGACTGCTGCATGACTCCTCCTTGGTGACTGATAGCGTGAATCCTGTAGGTAATAAGCTGCATAATTTTTTTTATGTATTTCCTGTAACCATTAGAAGTGCACAAAAACCCTAATTTGTGCCCTAATTTTTGCTGTTGTCAAGTATCCAAAGCTCTGAGGATGTATCGACCATAGTTTTTGTTGGAATTTCTGTCAATGGTATATTGGGTGAAAAGGGCTATGTTAAAATTTTGACAAGCTTGAAAGATCGAACTCTATATAAAAACTTGTCTTACAGCATGTCAGCGATTTTGGATGTAAGGTATTAGTATTTCTTGTAGCAGCACTTTGAAGTTGGATCTGCATGATTGCATCCCATAAGCTTTTCTGTTAGTCTACAAGGCGAGCTCTATTACAATTGTAAAGGATACAAGTCACGCATTTAGACTCAATCAACGATTTGATCAATGGCCAATGCTCTAAATTTTTAAGGGATTTGGTTAAGTTTACACACCTATTCTTGGCCTGGATGATATCAAACTCCAGTCTAATTAACTTTCTGAAGACTTGGTTGAAGACTGCTACGCCTGGAAGAGATAAGCATGGTGTTTAAAGATTGATTTGCTTTGGTTCTTATATTTTATATGGCTCTAATAGTTCTGTTGTTGGCGAGGGACTGTGCTTATGATAATTATGTGAGATTGTGATCGTGGTTTGGTATAAAACATATGTTTGGTTTATCTGAAGATAAACTTTTTTCAGCTGCATTAAAAACCATAAAGACTACGTTGTAAATCACCTTGGCAGAGACTGTAGACCTGCAAGGTTATTATTTTTTTCTATTTCTCTTTGTCATATCAAGTTTATTATTGTAAATTACACTAACAGTTGTAAAGATGCACTCTTTGGCATCTAGTATTGGTGCTTCCCTAGCCGGAAAAGACCAATCCAAAGACCCTTCCAAGGGAGATTGCAGCAAGAGAGGATGAGGAAGAAGAAATTTCAGAGGCACAGGGGGCAAAAGCAAAAGATCAGATTTGCAGTGCAAGCGTTGTGGAAAGACTGGGCACACATCAGATCAGTGTTGGGCTTCATGGGACTCCATCAAAGACAAGCACAACCAAAAGAAATATGATAATAAACATCAAGATGCTAGTAAATCTTCTGATTCTGCTCATTGTATT
This sequence comes from Pseudotsuga menziesii, assembly GCA_001517045.1. NCBI lineage: Eukaryota > Viridiplantae > Streptophyta > Pinopsida > Pinales > Pinaceae > Pseudotsuga > Pseudotsuga menziesii. The sequence continues at coordinate 16,178 of LPNX010973900.1, forward strand.
GTTGCACATTGTAATCTTGGATTTAATGAAATGACTTCTCTTTCATCTTACAAAGATTGTTGGCTGCTTGATACTGGTGCAACATCACACATGACATTTAGAAAAGATTGTTCTGAAGAACTGAACGAAACAATAGATGGCATAGTTTACTTTGCAGATAAGTCAAGTATTAAACCAAAGGGAATGGGCACCATTCGACTGAAGATGCCTAGATTCCATGATTTCTTGTTGAAGAACGTTCTCTATCTTCTAGAGTTGCAGAGAAGCCTGCTGTCCATGGTGGAAATTCGACAGTAGGGCCATTCCATCCACATGTTTGATGGAATCGTTGAAATAAGAAAGTCCTCTGACAACCAAGTCATCATGACTAGATATGAAGATGGGAAGCTACTGAAGCTCAAGGGTTCATCCACAAGATTTTAGAACTATGCCTACCTCTCTCAGCATGGAGAAGGTAATATGTCATCTAGCTCATTGTGGCATGCAAGATTTGGTCATCTAAATTATAACAGTCTTCGTTTGTTGAGAAAGAATGGTGTATTTGGTTTTCCCACCATTCCTAAAGAGAAGAATAAATGTGATGCATGTATATTAGGGAAACATAGTAAGCTGCCATTCCATGAATCTAATTTCAAAGAAAGTACGAAATTAGAGTTAGTGCATTCTGATTTGTGTGGCCCAATGCCAACTCCTTCAGCAAATGGGAATAAGTATTTTATGACATTTGTTGATGACTACTCACGAATGTGCTAGATTTACTGTTTAAAGACAAAATCAGAAGCATTTCAAACATTCAAAGACTTTCATGCATTGATTGAAAAACAAGCACAATAAAAAATTGGTACACTTCATACTGATAATGGGAAAGAATACACTTCAAATGCTTTTGAATATTATCTTCGCCAACATGGAATTGCACTTCAGACTACAGTTCCCTACAATCCTCAACAAAATGGTGTAGCAGAAAGAATGAACAGAACCATAATGAATATGGTTCGCTCAATGATGTTTTTCAAGAATG
>LPNX010973900.1:22944-46010 GCA_001517045.1 Pseudotsuga menziesii
GAGATCTCTTTTCCCACACCTTTTCCCTAGAAGCATTCTCCTTGTGTTGCAGAGTTTGGAGGCTGAGTTCCTTGGAGAAGAGAAGCAGCAGAACCAAATCAAGGTTTCGTGAGGTGCCGAACTTGAAGAGAAGGTATACTTGTACTTGTTTTCAAGATTAATAAAGATGTGATGTATTTCTTCTTCCCAAATCATTGTTCAATGTGTGATCGAATCTTTGTTTATGATCAAATTGTGATGTTAATCAGATTATTATTTCAGGTTTATTTGATTATCATTGCTTTATATGTGGTCATATTGGTTTGAGGAAGGTATAATTCGTTTTGCAGGTCTCTTGGAGAAAGAGGAGCAAGAGGAGCAAGAAGAGGATTGAAGGGAAGCTTGGATCAACCTTCATTTGTCTAAGGTATGAACCATTCTAATCTCTAAATCTTGTTTATATTTTCTTGCAGAACCATTTACATCCACCTTTCAACCCCAGTATGTTGATGGTCTCTTAAACCCTAGCCATCGGATACTTTCCTTTACAACAGAACTGGTGACTCTCCTGGGGACAACCTTGTCTGTTTGGGGTTTCTCTTTATTTCTTTCAGTCTTTTGCATTGTTTCAGGTCCTTCTTGCCACTTAGGAACACTTTATAAGTCTGATAGAACACCTCCCCTATCTCCCTAAGGCATTGTTTGACCTTTTTGGGATTTTTTTCCACCCATATGCGAGTTGCAAACTGAAGAGTCGCATGTCTGGTTTGGTACACATGAATTTCTCTACTGTAAACCCGTGTATGATACGCGACTTGTCTATTATACAACCCATGTGTGCTTATACACGTGACCTGTTGTATTGTCAACCCACGTGTGACACGCGACCTGTTAGTAGTACAACCCACGTGTGCCCCTAAAACAGTGTTTTTCCTCATTTTTGTGGTTCTTTCTACTGTTGTGGGTTGTTTGGTAGGTCTTTTGGTGTCCTCTACAGGTGCATGACTCCAGGGAGTTAGTGTCATCCCTTTTGGTTGTTCTTTATCTATGTGGTAAGCCTTTTTCATAGCATTAGGGTTTTCTCTTTGCTCTTTTTCCCCACCTCCTGTGCTTGGCATGATTTTTTGGCTTATGTTTCTAGTCAGCCTCTATTAGTGATATTTTTCTGAGTTCAAAATCTTGTTGGTGTTGGTTTCCTTCTTCTTTTGTTGGTTAACTTCACCATGCCAAAGTAGTTGACTTGTCTTTTATGCAACTCTTCCTTCCAAGTAGGTTTTATACTGACTTTAGGGCATTCTAGAGTTTGTTTGGTGGTTGTATAGCAGAGTTCCTTTTGCTTTGTTCTTGTTATATGCATGCTTTTAGTTTGTAGGTAGTTTTTCTTTTGCATTTATAAAAGAAAAATAAAAAGAACATATACTTGTTTTTGTTGCTTTCCCCCCCACCTCCTTCTTTGGCTTGACCTTGTTGGACAAGGTACTGGGAAACCTCTTGTTGTAGGTTTAGATTGATACTTGGGACTTCTTGACCTTTGTTTATGTCAATCTTATTGCTTAGTCTCTTCATTCCAAAGTTGTTGGCTTGTTTACCTTTGTGAGCCTTCCTTTCAAGAGAGGTTGATAACCAACTTTAGGGAAACCTAAGTTTTGTTTGTGGGGTGTAGAGTAGTTATCTATTTGCTTTGCTTACAGTACTTGCTTGCATTAGTTGATAGGCTGATTTCTCTTTTGTATTTATAAAAAAAAAAGACAAAAACACATGTTTGCTTTATATGCATGTAGATTAGGTTTTTAGTCTAGATTGCATAGCATATCATTGTTTTTGAAAAAATAAAAATAAAAAGGATTTGTTATTTTGTGGCTTTCAAGTTTTCTATTTGAAAATGAAAAGAAAATACTTTTTGATTTTTGCATTTCATTTCTCTTTTCTTAGTAATTTTGTTTCAACTTTGAGTCAAAACACCACATAAATTTCACGCCATTTACCCTCTGACTAAAAACAACCCTTCAAATAAACGATATAATTTAAAAATTATTAGTAATTTTTATTTTATAGGGTCATACACCAAATAGCTCAGGCTAGACTTGTGGATTAGGGAGTTTCAAATCTCCACAAGTGATAAAAATTCAGACGTAGTTGGCCAATAACTAGGTAAACCCTTTTCTATGTGGATTGTATCTGGGAAGCTCCTCTCAAATGGGAGTTAAGCATGAGGCCACGTGGAGACTTGGACTGAGGAGATAACCCTTCGATTCCTTGTCAAAGCATAGACCAAGGTTTTTATGCATCTGGGGATTCTTTCTTAGACAGGGTTTTGGGCTTTGCTACCCTGCCCATGTGTACGAACCAGGCTTGCAACTATCCCCCCAGACTGTCAATATAGTTAAGGTATCCTTTAGTCTCTCTGACATCTAGGGTTCATACACAGGTACACCAGAAGGCTATTTCTGGTTGACCTTGGACGGACTTGGAAGGTAACCCCGGTAGAAGGTGTGGGAGGGCGGTGGGTGATTCCTCCGCTTGTGCCTGAGAACATCTACAGGGATGCCAAGTAAGTGTCTAACATATTTCTTTTGGAAAGCGTATCTTATACTTGTTTGTCTGTTTGGCTTTAGTAATTTTTAGTGAGTGCTGTGTGGTTTGTTTGTACTTAGTGTGCCTTAGGTGTGTGCTTTGTAATTTTGGTTTCCTATCAACCTCAGAATTTGTCTCCTGGTTTGAAACTATGGCTAACACCCCTTCGAACACCAACCAAGAGATCCCCATGCTGGGAACTCCTTGTACTGTTCCTCTCATGGGGAATGTTGGTGTTCCCTTGATGGCCACCCTGAATCCACCTGGATTCACCCTAGGGCTACCGGTGTGGTTGTTTGCCACTCCAACTATCCTGAATGCTCTTGATGCTTCTCAAGTAAGCTCCTTATATCAAGGGCATCAAAACATTGCTTCCCCTTCACCTATAGTTGATTCTCCTCCTCCTTCTACCTCATGCGGTGAAAGTACTAATACTAGTAACCGACAGTCTAAAAGGAGTAAAAGAAGGAGGAAGAGGAAGAAGGCACATAAGAAATGGGGCACCCATTTAACCTCCGCGCACCCATTCAACCTCTGCAGGTCAAGTTGAACTTCACCACCTAGCCTCTGTGGTTCATGCTAGGGGCACCTATCCAACCTCTGCAGGTCATGTTGGATCTAAGCACTCAACCTCTGCAAGTCAAGTTGATCTTCGCCATCCAGCCTCTGATGATCATGCTGCTAGGATCCTTCCCACCTTTCTAGGTCATGTTGGATCCAATCACTCAGGATCTATAGTTCATGTTGAGGGCACCCGTTCAACCTATGATGTTCGAGTTGAACCTCCCAGTCCAACCTCTGCAAGTCATGTTGGATCCATCCACCCAACCTTTGTGGTTCATGCTGGGGGCACACACTCAACTGCTGCAAAGCATGTTGATCCTAACCACTCAACCTCTGTTGTTCATGTTGGTGGTGCCTGTCCAACCTCTGCAAGTCATATTGGACCTAGTCTCTCAGCCTCTGCAAGTCATGCTAGGGGCAGTCTTCCAGCCTCTACAAGTCATGCTGGGGGCTGTCTCTTAGCCTCTGTGGTTCATGCTGAAGACAATCTGTCAGCCACTACGAGTCATGTTGACACTGTTTAAAAGAATACCAGTTCAAAACACAATCCCAAGTTTCCTTGTAAGATTTGTGAGGGAGACCACCTTACTTATAAATGCCCTTCTATCGCGGAGGTGCAAAGAGTTTGGTTTCATGGTCATCCCATTTTTGAACATTCTTAAGCTTTTCAACAACCAACCTCTCTTATTCAGGTTGGACCTAGTTACCCAGCCCCTGCTATTCATGTTGGGGGAAAATTCTCAGCCTCTGTAGGTCATGCTGAGAGAAAACTCTCAGCCTTTGTAGGTCATGCTGAGAGAAAACAGTCAACCACTGCTAGTCATGTTGACACTGTTGAGAAAATTGGTCGTTCAAAGTGCAAACTTAAGTTCCCTTGTAAGTTATGTGAGGGAGATCATCTTACTCACCAGTACCCTGCTATCGCAGAGGTGTGAAGAGTGTGGTCCGAGACTCAAGAATTTCCTTCTCCTGAACAACCTATATTTTCTCAACAACCTACTTAACCTTTGGTTGATCAAGTGGTCGAACCAATCTCAGATTTGGTCGATCCCACTCTTCTTTAGAAGAGTGATCCTGATGTGATTGAACCAATGTCATATTTGGTCAATCCCACTCTCCCTTCAGAGAGTGACTTTCATGAATCGGTTGAATCGAATTCAGTATCGATCAATCCCACTCTTCCTTTGGAGAGTGAAGTGTCTACTAGTCACATTTTCTTCACTACCAGTTCAAAAATTATTGAACAAGGGGGCACCAAACTTGCTTCAGATCAACCCCCACCAAGCTCTTGGATTGCTTCCTTTGATTGGGATAGCCTAGTTGAGCTACGCCTTCCTTTTGATGCACCTTTCCAGATAAAGGTCAAAGTTGAATCATACATGATTGCTCGTTGTATTGTTGATGAAGGAGCCTTAGTTACTATCTTTTCTGCTCGTGCTTGGCGAGGCATGGGATCTCCTAGCCTTGTGTCGACTGCTAGTCAGTTACTAGTGTTTGATAGAAGAACTTGTATAGCCTTGGGAATTCTTGCTCAAACACCTGTTACTTTGGGTGGGAAGACCGTCTTAGTTGACTTCATGGTGATAGAATACCCCTTGGACTTTAATATGCTCCTTGGATGTGATTATGTATATGCCATGCAAGATGTGGTGTCAACATTCTTTCGTGTGATGTAATTTAATCACGGCAAATAAATTTTCACTATCAATCAGTTGGATTTTCTTGATCCATCTCCTGACCCAACTAGAGACCAGGTTTTTCCTTTATTGATTCCCAGTGTTTCTATAGACACTACCTTGCCACAGGTGAGCTATGTAGCCTCTTGTCCTTTGTGTTCAATTGCTACTGAGAAGCAACCTCTATTTTCATGCTTACCTTCTTAGGACTTGGTCCCAGCAGTTGATCGAGCGAGTCATCCTATACAGACTTTGGAGCTTGCTCTACACTCTGTCAATCCATTTGAAAGTTTAGACATGTGCCCTATCTCAGATGATCTCCTTCCTTCGGATGAAGTCTTCCTAGAGTCTTTGATACAGTCTGATCTTCTCTTGGATGTTGGTTCAGTTGTGACTAAGTCTAACCCTGATTTGCCTAGTAAGCATGACCTTTCTTCTTATGTTGGTCTTGTTGAGTCTTTTGACTCTTCCTTTGAACAGCAAGTCAGTGATCCTGATGAGTTTGATTTTTCCTTTGAAGTTTTCAACTCCTGTGATACTGAGTTTGCTCTTGTAGACTCTATCTCTCCTGTTAATTTTTGCTCTCCTTCTGAGGTTAATATTACTGATTATAAACCCTCAAGCCTTGGTTCTATAGAATCTTCTTCAGTTGATTCTGCCTTGACTTTACCTTTTATAGAAGATAGCAAAGTCACACGTGTTTCTACTAAAGTGACCCGCATCAAATCATTTCTTCTGAATACTATTATGATGTTGTTGTTTCTTGGAAATAGGATTTTTAGTTGGATTCACAACTGTTTACTGGCCTTGTCTTGTTGTTCAAGCTGTAACTGCATTTGCATGTATCCTGGTTGCACTTTTGAGCCTGATGCCGGCTTCCACGCTTTTAGCTCGTTGTATACGTCCTCATCTTTCTTCTCATCGTCGCTAAGCCTTGTATCATTTTGCCTTTGCAACTGGACACCCTTTACCTTGAGGAGACGTTCCTCGAGTGTCTTTATCCTGCTCATGTTCCTTTCATTATGCATAGGTCTGTTCCTTATGCTTGGAACTAGTTTTTCCTCTCTATGACACTCGTCTCCTTGCATTTAGAGCATTCTTTCTGCTCTCCTTCGAGCTTGTTAAAAACAATAAGGAGGCCACGAGTTGACTTTTTCGGACTCGTTAAAACTTCATGGGAAAGATTTTGAGTTTCTTTAGGCCCAAGTATGACTCCTCAAAATAGACTTGACTGCCGAGTAAACTTGTCCATTCAGGCTCGTTAAGAATATGTGAATGGGCATCCACATTGGTGGTAGGTTATCTCTTTCTTGGACCATGTGGAATAATATGAGAAAGAAACACTCTCTTTTCTTCAGAATTGAGAAGAGTACTCTCAGGCATAGGTTTATCTCTTTTCTGGACCTGAGGGACTAAATTTACGAAAAAGGAACCCCTGGTATGAGCTTAGTTTTCTCTTTTTGTGCTCTAGACCAAAACATGAAAAAGATTCCGAGTGTACTTTATGTATTTGTCATGCTCATTAAACCCTAAAGAACAAAGCATCGAGTTTACTGTTGTAATCCCCATTTCTCATAATCAAATCGATCTTTTTGAGTGATCTTGCCTTCCTTCACACTCATAAAACTCAGGCTATATCCTGCTTTTGAAGGAGCATTGGGTAGGTGGTAATTTAACCTTTTTCAGACCTTCCTGAATAAATACGAAAAAGGTGCACCTTACTTCTTCGGAAGCTAAGAGAGTTATTTTGTGGTTTGTTTTATACTTTTTCGGCCTCAGGAGACTAAATTGGACGAAAAATCACCCCCCTGGAGTCTTCTTTGGAGTTTTTCAAACTCTCTATAGTATGAAAACACCATCGAGCATGTACTAGTTTGGGATCATAAAATCCACGTATCAGTGCTTTATCAAGCATTTTTCTTTCTTTTCTTTGAGCTTGCCAAAAATGAAGATGGTCCCGAGTTTGCTTTCTTGGACTCATTAAACCTTTACAAGAAAGAGGGGAAGGGAAGTTCATTCACATGTTTTTATATCATGGCAGCAAGTCTTGTTTCCTTGAACAAAGCACCAATTTTGAGTCTATCAATAGTTGGGTCCTAGCATTTTGACCTTATCCCGATTCAGAGTTTCTTACTCCTCTGGTTGGTTTATTTTCTAATTATATGAGGAATCTATCAATGTTTCCTACATTGCAGATTTGTTTCGTTGGTCCTTTTGTGTCAAAATCTGCCTAAGTCACTTTTGTGTCGTGCTCATTGTTCAAGGATTAAACCTTTGTCGGCCATTCTGCAGTTTCCTTGACCTTTTGTGTTGGCCATTCCCCGGTATCAGTTCATTACATCATGTCTTCAACGTTTCTTGTCGTGAAATTCAGTACCAATTCTAGATCCAATTAGTCTTTGACTTACCTCGTGTTGGATGATGAAGGATGCCTTAATTCCTTCCTTCCAACGGATCTTTTCCTATCGACTGCAACACATCTTGTTCTGGGAATGAGATTTAGAGTTTTATGATAATACATTGGGGATTATAGTCATCAGTGGCAATTTTCCTCGCTATTGGGTAGTGGGAATACCTTAATGTCTCCTACTCGATAGATTCTTCAAGTGTTCAACTTCAAGTCCTTGTATTCACACTTGTTAGGATGTACTAGGTATCTCGGGGACCATTTTCATTAATGGTGGTTTTCCTCGCGTTTGTTAATGCTTCTCATTATTGACCTGTAATCAAACGGTTTCCTCCATGTTCAACTTCAACTCCTTTTATTCACATGGTTAGGATTCGTACCTTTTTTGGGTGGTTTGGATTGAAGAACTTGGGCTGATAGTAGCATCGTCATTTTGCTATTGCCCAAGTTGCGCAAGACCTTGTTACACTTTATATGACATTTTTATGAGACATAGATCCACCTTGTATTTTTGTGGCTATGATCGATTGTTGAGCATGGATTAACCTTGTTCATTTGTGGCCATGGCTCCTTTAGATTTGATATGGTGCCTTTTTGCATATTGGGCGACCATGATAGTTTCATCAATTATACATATGTTGGATCTACCTATATCTTTATGGCGATGATTTGTATATGGACTTGTATGTCCCAGAGATCAAATTTTTCGGACATTTATCTCTCTTTTAGGTACCTTTGTTCGAGCCTTTTGATCTTGGATTCTCTGCTCTCTCCATACTCAGCTGTTTCCTTTATAATGTATTTAGGCTATCGTCTTCCCCTCTAAACTCATACATTAGGGGGCATCTGTTATAGCTCAAAATGACACATCTCTATTTGTGACCACTTTCCTATGTTTTCGTCGCATGACGACACTTCATGAAAAGTCACTGAAAAAACACTTGTCTTGGAGGACCCATATCTTGAGTTTTATGACTTCGTTTAACCTCATCTCCACACCATTGGAAATATATTTCTGTTAGCTAAAAATTTCTAGAAGACAACAAAGTTTGAAAATGCCCAGAAATACCGTAAAAATGAGTTTTTTTGTGTGTACACGACTTTCCTTAAGTCAAACCCGCATACATACGTGACTTGCTCTATATAATACCCACGTACATACATAAGTTTCTATATATAATAGTCACGTACGCCTTATATACACGAATTTCTTTATTGGCAACCTGCGTGTATTTCTCGTGTATGCGACCGTTGTTTCTGCAACCTGCATACGCCTCTTAAAAATGTCAAAAAACACGTCTTTTGAATTTCGGGTAGTTTGGATAGTTATGCAAATGACTCCTTCAGTTGTAACTACTTTGTCTTCGCCCCTAACTCTTCCTTAACCATATAAATAGAGGTAGGGAGGTCCATGAGAGGAGACTTGAATCTTTGCATTGTTATGCTGAAGGATTTGGAGCTCTCTTTGCCCACACCTTTTCCCTAGAAGCATTCTCCTTATGTTGCAGAGTTTGGAGGTTGAGTTCCTTGGAGAAGAGAAGCAGCAGAACTAGATCAAGGTTTCATGAGGTGCCAAACTTGAAGAGAATGTATACTTGTACTTGTTTTCAAGATTAATAAAGATGTGATGTCATTCTTCTTCCCAAATCATTGTTCAATGTGTGATTGAATATTTGTTTATGATTAGATTGTGATGTTAATCAGACTATTATTTCAGGTTTATTTTATTATCATTGCTTTATATGTGGTCATATTGGTTTGAGGAAGGAATAATTCATTTTGCAAGTCTCTTGGAGAAAGAGGAGCAAGAGGAGCAAGAAGAGGATTGAAGGGTAGCTTGGATCAACCTTCATTTGGATAAGGTATGAACCATTATAGTCTTTGAATCTTGTTTATATTTGCTTGTAGAACCATTTACATCCACCTTTCAACCCCAGTACGTTGATGGCCTCTTAGACCCTATCCATAGGATACTTTCCTTTAGAACATTATCTCCATTGCGTTGTGCTACTTTTACCAATGAAGCCACACCTTCCCATGATATTCCATGACCCGATTGTGCACATCGTTCAATCCATACCTTCATCAGTTAATATTGTTTGCGATGTATAAATGAATTGCATCCCATTCTTGACCAACTGTTTAATGACAATAACCATTGAAGTGAAAGAAAGGTGTAAATCTCCTGAACAAAGTATATGCTCTTAATTGAAGCAATTATTACTAGAAAATACAATTAGAATATGAAGGATATAATAAACATACACTAGCTAATAATTACCTTTCATCTTCCTCAATCTACCTTTCCCCTTCAGTTTCTCTCCTTCAAATTTGTTATTGGAGTCTAGATTACAAATGCGACGTAAATTGACCTTTGACACTCAAATAGGAAGATATTCAGTAACATACAACATGTTTTGGTATACCGTATATCCTTCCATCATATAACCCTATGCATGTGCTCGTTGTCTCACCAAACCCTTCATAAATTTCAAGTGCCTCTCAACCATCCACATGGACCTTGAGTGCACAGGTCCACACAACTCAATATCCTCAACTTGGTGTTTGAGGTAGTGTTCTTGTGCATTGAAAAATGCCGAAGGTAGATGCTTCTGCATTTCACACATGAGATGAGATATTTCTCTCTTCCAATACTTTATATCTTCTTTATGGATTTCTTTAGATGTCAACCATCTACAAGTGATGCAAACCAATAATGATATTTAACAAAAATAAACATTAAATTACAATATATGCTGAAATAGTGCACAAAAAAAACAAATATAAATTATACGGAGAATTAAAGAAACACTAAGCACATGCAAGTAATCACTAGTTACCTCATGTATTTACCAAGATTATATATAACTTGTTTGACATTGTTGTCGAAGCTGTCTAGGAGAGAGAGATGTAGATCATACTGTATCAATATACAAACCACACCATTTATTAAACAAAGAGTATACAAACAAGAAAAAATTATATGGACATAACAATAATAATTACCTTGATGAAGACATGCCAATCATGTGTTTTTACCCTCGCAAAATCACCTTTTTTGGTTATGATATTCTTCAAGTTTGCACAACATCCAATGGGAAATTTAATTTTTTGCATTACTTCTTTGACAACATTGCTTTGTTGCTCTGTAAACATCCATGGAATTGAGTTTATATTAACTTGTTCTCCGTTGGTATAAAATTGGATGACGTCTTTCATTACATGGTTTCTTTCTTGAATGTCTTTGCACACTTTCACAACTTTATCTTTCTCCCGCCTTAGATCTAGTAGTTTCCATAAGGTTTTAATAACATTCTTTCCAATATACATTGTATCAAACAAATGAGCAATTTGTAGGTGCTCATAGTAGGGAAACCTGCTGAATTGAATAGGATAAATTTTCATTCCTTGTGGAAGCCCATTAATGCCTTCATGATCACGATGGAAATCATGAATATTAGTTTATAATTAATAAATTGCATCATAAATAAAATATGGCCACTACAACAAACAACTCACAATAAAAATTAAAATACATAACAATTCATATACGATGATCCATACGTACCATGATGACGATTTCTATTGTATTGTATCTTCCAAAGGTGAGGTGTCATTCTCCATGGTTTTAATGCAGTATCCGGATTCCCATTGAAAATATTTCTTTCAGTTGTTCTATACCTGTGATTCTTAGAGAGGAAATTCCTATACTCATCAAACACCTCCTTTCTTAAGCTTTTTGAATGACGAGATTTTATCTTAGAACCACAAACTGGACATGCAAATTTACCCTTTGTCTGAAGACCTACAATATTTAGATATGGAATATCTATGTCAAATATACTCATATATAAACTATTATAACTACTCCATATCATTAAATGCAATTAAAGTGGAACTTAAAATTACAAACCACTAAATGAAGTTAACCTAGGGGCATCGTGTATTGTCCATACAACCATTGCATGGAATTGAAATTGCCTTTGTCATATTGGTCTAGATACGTCATACATAGTTATGTCATTCCATAACTTCAGTAACTCATCTATAAGAGGTTCGATGTATACATTCATATCTTTGACTTGGAACTTACCTGATTCATTTGAAGTACATATAAAATATATCATTATGAGAACCATTAAGATATACAAACCATGCACAAGAGTAAAATAATAGATATATATATGAAATTAAGAAACATAATACGACAAATGAGATGCCACAACTACATTATAAATAAAACAGTTTTCGACAAAAAAACCTGGAATAATCATCGACAACATTATGTGCTCCCTCTTTATTGACAACCATGGAGGGATGTTATTGTTGATAACAAAAATAGGCTACACCGTGTAAATGGATTTCATCTGTGCAAATGGATTAACACCATCTGCTGCCAAAGAAATCCTAAGATTACGTGGTTCTTCTTTAAAGTGAGGCCACTTTTCCTCATATCTCTAAAAGCAGAACCATCTGTAGGCATTCAGATAACATCATCTTGACTTATGTTCCTAGCATGGTAATCCATAAATTGCACTATGTTTTTGCAACTGAACAGTCGTTGCAAACGTGGAATGATGGGAATATAACGAAGAACCTTTTGAGGCACCTTTTTTGTTACTTTATTTGTACGATATCTATTTACATGACATTCTGGACATTCTGTTGCAAATTCATGCTGATTATAATATATAACATGGTCATCGGGGCATGCATGAATTGCTTCATAATGCATTCCAATCTCTTTCATGATGGAAGATAAATCTCAATATGTGCGAGGTAAAATATTTGATGGTGGTAACAAAAATTCAGCTATCAAGCTACAAAAAAATAAAAAATTTGTTAATGTAATAAATAAATAATATTAACGAAAACACACTTCATTCGTACGATTATCAATAATGAGTTAACAATACAATTATTAGAGGAATACAAATAAACTTTATCATGCTCCTATATATGTGATGGATTATTTTACATACCTTAGCATCCGTGTGATTGCAATGTTTGAAAGACCATTCATAACCTTCAAGTTCATTATCAACAATACAGTAGAGAGAAGATTTGTTTTGGAGCCTTCATAAAGGGGTTCATATGCCTTATCGAGAAGAGGTATATCGTGAACATCATCAAAGTCATCATAATTTTCATTATCAACGTCATCGTCATCATCCATTCTAACGTTAAATGAATCATAGATCAATGTATTTGTACCATCATATTCAATTACATTATCAGCATGATCATCTTGTTCAATATGATCATTCACTTGTTCTCCATTAAACATACACACTCCATGATCTTGATCCTGAACTTGTTCTGAAAGCACTTCCTCTGGATGATATGTTGTAGGGTGTCTTTCCTTTAATATAAATACATGGAAACATTAATAGATATACATTAATATATGAAAAATAAAAATAATACATACAATTACCAAAAAAAATGAATATAATAAACTTTATAATGCTAAACCTACAAATGGATGATATCTGTTCCCCGCCTCAGCGTGTCCATGTTCCCTGCAATGTTTTGTGGATGTTGAGATCAATATTCTTCTCCTCTTAAATCCCCAGCATTGAGTACACAGACAATAATGTTTTCCATCACCCCTTTGTTTCACTGCATCCCATAGTGTAACGTCCCCGACGCTTCGACTGGTGAAGAGGACGCTACTATACATCAAATCATCCGGGGATCTAGCCCCATGAACATGAACATACATATATGTAATGCTGAAGCATGATACTTAAAACATCAAACATATTACGAGGCATAATCATTCATATACACAACGGAAGCAAAACATATCAATCAATACTCATGTATATACAGATCAACATTTAACATGTATATCACCATTCATCAATGGTAAACATAATTGCAAACACAAGTTAGGCAAGAATATTTATCTTGATAAGAACTTGTTCCGCAACCAGCTACGTCGCTGCAACGTTTCACCCAACCATAGGCCCGTGTGCTCCTCAATCTCTCAGCAACGCTACCACCCTCAAGTTGGGCATGATTCCCCAAGGAATAAGGAACTACTAGGCTTACACATAGCCAAGGATAACAACACCACAAGGGTACATAGTTCAGCCAAGTCAACACAGTTGGGTTTATCAGGAAAACAACAGATCAGCCAAGCCAACAAAGTTGGGTTTATCAGGCCATCTAGGAGTTGGGAAAGGCCAAATGCTAAGCTGGTGAGCTCATTGAAGAGCTACAAACACCAGCACCAGAACCAGCCTGGCTTCTAGGACACCCACACACACCCAACACAAGGAAATCAATCCCTTCTCTGCAACACAGTCCCTCAGACCTTGATCTCCCTTCCAGTGCTATTCAGGGGTTGTGGAGAAGAAAGCCAGCTCAGTATCTCTGTCTGTGTGGTTCTCAACCCACCAGTTTTATCAAGCACCTCAGGTCCTCATTCACCACTCCAATGCATTCCGAGGACAAAACCACTGCATGCAAGCAACCAAACAGCTATTCAATATTTTACAGGGGAAAAACACAATCGACCAGAACGTAGGAACTCTCAGTAATTCTTCGAGCAATATGATCACAAAAAAGGGAAAATACATCCAAGTAAAACATGGGCAAACAACAGCCCACAAATGACTATGAACCCACAACACCCGATCCTTCAATGCAACTGCCGGAGAAATTGCACAGGAAAAAAATGGGGAAAGAACAACTCCCAACTATGCGTGATGGACAAAGATGCAACCCACAGAACTATTCATGCCATTACAGCCACGATTCAACAATGGAAATAATAGAACCATTATGCAGTCTTACAATGGTGGAAAAAGACACAAAACTCTATGAGAATAGAGGAAATAATTTATCCATAGGCCAACAAATCCGTGAGGCAAAGGAGAACCATCTTTCTGCGTGAATGGGGAAGAAAAATCACAGACTAGAAATTGGTTTGAGAGAGGGAAGGCGAACCCCCAACAATGGAATGTGGAACCTTTTAACTCCGCCCAGCATGAGGGAAACGAACAGACTCTCAATCCCCATAGTGGACAGACCATCCGCTACCCCAAGGCACATCATGGAGAGAGTGTGAGCATGGTGGTATTCTTCCAGCCAATCGTTGCCCCCAACTAACAATGGGATAACTAAGGTGGTGGTGAGAAAAAGAGAGTGGTGACACATGGCTCTTCCCCCATGATTCAATGTTCAACATTCCCCTTCCTTATCCTTTGGAATCATGCCCCTTCTCAATTTAGTTTCAGTGAACATAGCTAGTTGGGTTATTTAATTAAAATGCGTGTTTACATGATGCCACAATTTAATATATGCCGTATGTCCCAATATACCATCAGTGGCCATTCCAATCCGAAACATAACATAACTAAATCAATGGTGGGGCCTTTTCCCTTAGCTCCTCACCATGATTATTTACAACATATATATTAATGCAAACGGGGTCAAAACTGGGGTGTTACACATAGTCTAGCAAGCAATTGTCAGTTGTCTTCATTTGGATCCGGAATATTTAATCTATTTGACATTTTGTCACAAACTTTGTTAATGAATATAACTGGTTGTCTTAAAAAATCAAGTTCCACGCATCAACATTTTGTCAAACGGAGAGAAGTCAAAGAATAAAAAATTCCCAACAAACTGTCTATCAATGGAAACAAAAAATTTCCCACAACCACCCGTTGAAGAATAAAACAATTCCTGAAAACGTCCGTCGAGGAACAAATAATTTTTGCAAATCGTCCGTCGCTTCTACAACAAACATGTCGAAATGTTTAAAACAATTTATATTTATAATGGCCATGTGTCGGATATTCGACACCTTGAACATAGTCACCATTGAAAATATGGGACCAAATTAAAATCATGTAAACCAAACATTAAAAAAACAAAACCTATACATCCTATCGAATCTTCGATGCTCAAGGGTCGGAGATTCAACACTATTGGGTTTACAGACCATCGGTTATCTGACACCCTATCGTTGGATATCCGACATCTAACCATCAGAGATCCGACACTTAAGGGTTGGATAATCGACACTCTAGGGGTCGAATATCCGACGCCTTTGTGTCGGATATTCAACGATGCTATAAATATTTTTTGATCGAAATTCTTTTCAGTGATTGTTGTTCGACACATCCGTGTGAAATGTTGGATGATGTTGGATTCTGAAGTCGAATTTTGGGTTCAAATCCTATTGTGTCTGTCACTGCGTCATTATCATCCATTTTGAGGTGATACACTTTATTTTGCATAAACAACTTGTTTACAAGGTATTTTGATTGATACAAACTCCCTAGCTTCATTCAAAGATTTACTGCACTATTTTCTCTAGATACATTCAAAAACATATAGTCTGATAAGAATAGTTGAATTGTACTCCTTTCCCTTCTTTATAATTTCTCCTAATATTCTTTTGAAATTTCAGTGGGTTATGTACCCAGATCCACAATAATCCATTGTTCCCAATCTACAAGAATATCCTCCATTTTGGGCTTCCATATCTACGGTCATTAAATTTCTCTATCTCAATTTGAACTACTCGCCATTCTCTTTTAATGTAGAAATCAACGATCCAAAGCTCCCACTGAACCCACATTGATTACAGACGCAATATCTATCAACCACATTGAAACCTCAACAACAAAATCGCCCACCTGAAGCCAATAATAGAGCTCTGATACCACATGTAAGTTTTAAACCTGTTATCACTCCAGGAAACTCCTCTAGGTTGCAGCTCGAGGATGACTAGTAACTTAAATGTTTTTATGGTTTTTCTAAATGGATCAAGTCATATGACCTACAAGACCTAATTCACTCAAGACATGCATAGAACTCAATCAAATAGATAAGGCTTCTAACTACCAATGTTCATAGGTTTGATAATAAGATGGATAAATGGAGAACTTACTATGCTGGCAGATTCATATATAAAGCAATCACATATGAATGGCTAATCATAACAAGGAAAAGTATTTGCAATTCAACTCATCAACATGCAGATAGGATGACAGCTATCAGATATTAGATAAAATGACTAAACCTGAATCAGACATTCAAGCACAAGTATAGAACATAAAAGATATGGAAGCTGAACATATAATAGCGAAAAAGATTATATTAAATGATGAATAACATGAGAAGCTTGATAACAATAAGGGTCTAAAGGTACACGAAGTCAAACCTTTACTTCAACATAAGTCTTAGGCTTTATAGCCTTTACAAAAATATTCAGATCCTGAAAACTTGGATATGATTTACTAAATATTGATAAAATAAATGTTTTTTGCAAAATTAGGTCAAAAACCCTAATTTAAGTACTACTCTATCTAACTCTAACATGTATTCACTCATTGAACTCTTTGGTAACTGCAGTGATTACTGAAGTAGAGTTGTAACATGTTATCTGATAGATAAGCCACGGTTGGTAAAAAATAGGTAGGGTTTGTGACCCATTTCTCCTTGATCGCACCCTCAAAACTAGAACAAACCCCCTCCATTGGTGTTTTTCATCAATTTTCAGCTTTATAATACATCCCTGGGCTAGTTGTATCTGCCAAACCTATTTTTGTGTGTCAAAATATATTTTTGCACCCTTTTTTGCTTTCAATGGTTAAGGAAGTAGAATCCTGGGTTTGCTAGCTGTTGAAAGCTCTGATTTTGATGGCTAATGAACAACTACTGCATTCGCTTAAGCCACCGAAAGCTTTGTTTTCTGCAAAAAATTTATTAGCCTTTAATCAGTCTTTTACACTTTATTCATTTTCTTCTGGTACTCCTTCAACTTGCATAGGGTTTGACAAAGAAGCAACATCATGAGCTACCTCAGGATATTGAAAGCTTGTTGTTTCCTCTGCTAGGGTTTCTAGTCCACAGTGAGATTGAGGGCTAGGGTTTGAGTTGGAATTCTTCATCTGTAACCTCAATAGTTTGATCATCCTTTATATCCTGGTGTTATCCTACATAAATCTCAGATTTCTCCTTATCATCATGACATACATCCCTCTCATTTCTAGAATATAATTGTGCAACTTGGTATTTCTCTTGATTAATATTGCATTATTTCTTTTTATCTCTTTGTCTAAGACCTCTAGTTCATGTATTTTCTCTAGTAGTTGGTTGACCATCTGATACCTAGGTTTGCTTGAGGAAGTCTCTGCCAATGGCTCATCTTGCACTTCCCTTGGTGTTGGTGAGGGAAACTCTTCATTTTCTGCTGCAACACGCTCTGTTAGGTCAACTTCCTACTCCTTTTCTTCTTCTGAGTCTGAGTAGGGCAGGTTCAGTATATTTCCACTTTGTGCTGGGTCCTCCCTCTCTTTTTCACTAAAGTCCAGATTTCTTTTGGCTTGTTTTTTTCAGAAGTTGGAGAAGGCTGGTCTACTGTCATTGGTGAGATAGCCGTTCTCTTCCTCTTTCCACTCCTGGGGGTGGTGGATTTCTTTGAAGGGGACTTTCCTTTATCTTCTGGCTGTAAGCCTATTTCAAACTCATTCCAGAATAAGAAATATGCCCATTATATGTTTCTCCTTTGTAGCAATTCCTGGACAATGAGTTGTATTAGGCCATGGTGAGATAACCTTCTTGCGATTTTAGTGGGTTGGGCCTTGACCTGGTGTGCCATCTTGGTCAGGATATTGTGGAGGTATAAAGGTAGGTTTAAAGGGATCCTACCTGTAAAATGGTTCATCAATTTGAAGTGATATATCATCACCCTATTATACTTTCCTTCACAGGTTATGTAAGCCAAGATTACTTTCAATAATTGCTGCCACCGCTCCTCTAGCCAAGTGGATGGAACACTTTTCTTCCATACTACATATTTGTGTTCAGGTTTTAAGTATGATTTGAATTCCACATTTTTAGGGATGGTGGGCTTAAACCATTTCTCCCCAGTTCTTGGGAGTTCTGCTACTTCTGCAATTAGGGTTTCATCAAATTGGAACTCTTCTTTTCCTATCAACACCTTAGAACCATCAAAATAAAGAGCAAATGCTTCTACAACTTGCCGGTGTTAGCCCTGGATTTTCTCACAGAACCTGTAACAGCCTGCATCTTTGAGGAATTGGCAGACTTCTAGATGTGACTCAAGATAGTTGATTTCCCCTAGTACATGTCTGAGGGCAGGTCCTCCTCCTTTCTTCATCTTTGGGATGTGCTCCTTAGTACCTGCAAAAATCCTAATTCAAAATCTGTGAAGGAAATTAGCGCGATGTTTTCAGGGAAGGCCTTGAGCAATAAGGATGCATGTAGAGAATGTGGAGTGTACTAAAGATATGGTGCTGATTTTGAGGGGTTAATCACTCGATTGGTACTTGAGTAAGGTGATGGTGGATTCTGGTGATGACCACAAGATAGTCAGCATAGTAATCATTTTTAAATGTAACTTAATGCTTCGTGGAGGTTTAACTGTCGTCATGGGACAGGTGGAGGGTAGGCTATGGTTTTGATCCCTATCAATCATTTCAGATCAATAACGACATTTTATCCACCAACTTATGATTTGTTGTAGTCCCCCAGTCTTTTTAGTGGTTATGTGCTAGATCATGATGTGCCTCATGTTGACAGCATTTGATTTTTATGGATAGCTAACCATTTTCCCCTTTTTGTCCCTTTCAATAGTTAAGGGAATCTAGGGTTTAATTCGCAAGCTGCTAAAAGCTGGGCCTTTCAGCGGCTAATGAATCGTTGGTCCGTTCGCCTAAGCCACCGAAATTCTCCTTTCCATAATTTATTAAAAAACGAAGTTAATGTGCTTTAGGTGGTTTAATGTCTTCTTGGACCCATTGCTAAGCTACTGAAAGTTGGGCTTTTCCTTGGCTAATTAAATTTTGGCAAGTTCGCTTAAGCCACCGAAAGTTAAAACCTTCAAATTTCTTGAAAAAACAGAACACCGAATATTCCAACTTTGTTAGTCACCCAAACATCTTTCATAATATGCCCTGAAATATACACTACTATGCAAAAAATAAATTGTCTGAGTGAACCTATTGAAAATTAATTTATTTAGGAGATAACATCTGGTTCCTACTTGGGGATGGGAACCTCCCTGTGAGGTCCTAAGAACCCCAGACCAAAATTCATTTCCTGAAAAAATAAGAATTAAACCTATCTTCTACTATTCCATTGGGCATGGAGTTTATTTTGTAAGCAAAAACAATCAATCTAAATAATATTTTATAATAACAAGGCCTTAAATCCTTAGATGAAATAGAGTTTCAGGAATCAACCATTTACTGGGCCATCAAACACCTCCTCCCCTTCTAGATTTTTCAATTTGAAGGTGTTGTTCTACTGCACCTGGGTTATCACAAATGGGCCTATCCACAGGGATTCAAACTTTCCATGCTTTCCCTTGTCTTACCTTATAGTATCCCATTTTAGAACCCAATCTCCAACCTGAAAGTTGTCCACCTTTGCCCTTTTTTCAAAAATAACCTTGATTTTCTTTTTATGAGCTTCTGAATTTTCCATCACCTGTTCCCTAACTTGCTACAACTCCACTAAATCAAGCATCTTCCTCACCATGTCATTTGGTTCATCCTGTTCCTCCTGAAATAATTTTGCAACTGGTAGGATCAGCTAAATGGGAAAAATGGCCTCAGTACCATAAACCAACTTGAAAGGAGAAGTCCCTATGGATCTCTTGTCAATCACTCTATCAACCCATAGAGAAAACTTTAGCTTAGAATCCCAGCTTTTCTGATTATTCTCCAATAGTTTTATGATGATCCTGACTAGGATTTTGTTTGATGACTCAGCAAGGCCATTTCCTTGAGGGTAATAGGAAGTGGAATGCACCAATTAAATTCCCATTAACTCACACATGTTAACCAATTCCCCAGCTTTGAAATCTGGTGCATTATCAGTCACTAGCCTTACTGGGAAGCCAAACCTGATAAAGATGTTCTCATACAAAAACCTCATGATGACCTGGTGAGTGGCATTCCTTGTAGGGACTGCATCTATCCACTTGGTGAAATAGTCTGTGGCCAATAGGATCCATTTTTGTTGACCACTTGATGAAGGATTAATTTCACCTATGAAATCAAGACCCCACTGCTTGAAAGGACCATTCACTACAATAGGTCTAAGGGGCAAGGATCTGAGCTGCTGCTTCCCTATGAATCTTTGGCACTTGTCACAGGCTCTCACAAAGGTACACACATCATAGAAAAGAATAGGCCAAGAGTACCCATCCCTCAGAATCTTATGGGTTGTGGTCTTCCAGTAATGATGGCCTCCACATGTATTTAAATGAAACTAATGCATGACCTGAACTATTATTTATCTAATAATATCAACAAAACACCAAACAGATCTTTCCAATACAACAGTTTATCAATTACACAAAACTTAACAGACTTAATTTTAAGAGCCCGTGCTTGATTTAGAGTGATTCCAGGGGGAACTTCTAACTTTTGCAGGAAATGAATAATACTCGAGTACCACTCACATGAGGACAAGTTCTCAGCTACTTGTTGATTGTCATTCTGCTCCTGAACTGCTTCTGTTGTTGTTCCTACTGCTATCTCTGTCTATAGGTTAGCTGAAGTTATACCAATAAAATTCATTCCCAAAAGATCACAATTTTCTTTAGCCATGAGTTTAGCTAAACCTTGGCCTTTCACTAGCTTGGTGGGCTTTACTTCTATGTTAAACTCAATAATCTTGGCAATCCATTTATCTCTCTTTCCATCAATGTCAGGATGAGTTAATACATCCTTCATAGTAGCTGAAGGGACATAGGAAAGGACCTTGGCATGTAGAATGTAAACCCTGAAGGCTTTCAATGACTTGATGAGAGCATAATCCTACTTTTCAATGGGATCATATTTTAGTTCAGCATCCCTCAATGTCTTGCTGAAAAATGCAATAGGGTGATCAAGGCATTCATCATCTTTTTGTAACAACACAACTGCCATTGTGTCATAGGATGCAAAGGAGAAAATGCAGAAACCCTTGGTGTAGTCTGGACTAATCAGAGTGGGAGATTCCATGATAGCCTTCTTGATGTCTTCAAAGGAGCTTCTTGCTTGCTTTGTCCATTTGATTTCAGCCTCCTTTTTCAACATAGAGGTTATGTGTTTTACCAGCTCATAAACATTTGGGATAAACCTACTGACAAAATTTATCTTACCCAGAAATGACTGAATATCCCTTTTTGACCTAGGTATGGACAACTTTGGGATTGCTTCAACTCAAACAGGATCAATATTCACACCTTCAGCTAAGACTATGTGACCTAGGAGTTTTCCCTCAGTGAGTGCAAATTGAGACTTCTTCGGGTTCAGAGATATCCAAATTTTTCTACATTTCAGAAATACCCTCCTCAAGTGCTGCAAATGTTCCTCATGGCTGTGGGAGTAAACAGTGAGGTCATCAAGGTATATGAGAAAAAATTTGTCTTTCAATCCTACAAAATCTAGGTCCATGGCTCTCTAAAAAGTGGCCCCAGCATTCATCAGCTCAAATGGGATTTTGACATACATGAAGGTGCCCCATGGAGTGGTAAACAAAGTCTTTTCTTGGTCATCAGGGTGCACAGCAACTCAGTTGTATCCAGAGAAACCATCCAAGAATGACATGACACTAGTCTCTGAGACTCTTTGTAACAGGTGCTCCATCTTGGGTAATGGATAGTTGTCTTTTTTGGAGCATTTGTTTAAGTTTATTGAATCCACACACTACTACATTTCGACCAAAAATCCGACGGCCATATTGTCGGATTTTTGACACTCCCCTATCGCATGTACGACACCATGATTTTTTTTAAGCGTCGGTGGATTTTCATCGGTTATCCGACAGCTTTCCAATCCGTCGGTTAAGCGACAGCGTAGCTTACCGTTGGTTAAATGTAAGGCGTCGGTTATCTGACATTTAATTCATATTAAACTTTAAACTTAGCTGTCGCTTAACCGACGGCGTATAAAAAAATTTACATCTACAGGCGTCACTTAAGCGACGCTTTATAAAAAATTTAAATCTGCAGGCGTTGCTTAAGCGATGCTTTATAAAAAATTTAAATCTGCAGGCGTCGCTTAAGCAACAATATTGTATTATTTAAAAAGAAAAAATTGGATAGCAATTGTGAGTGGGACAATTACCTAATTGGATTCCCCTTAAGATTCACCTTTTTCTGAATGGATAGCAAGCTCTCCATTTATAACAGCATTGTAGTCTTTAGATCACTTTCCAAGAGTCATTATGGCCTATATGCACCAAAACAAGCATAGAATAAAACAAGCATAGACTAAGGCAATTGAACAACCATAGCAAAAAGATATTAGTTCTTGAAAGAAATTTTTGAAGGAGGCAAGTCTATTTCAGGACTATGCTAACAAAGAGCAGTCTATATATAAGGAAAGATTATTGTGTCTAATTTGAAAGATAGTGTAACATACCCTACAGTGAATGGAACTGCCCCACACCTCCACTAGGAAACTGGCTAAATTTGGTTTGTGACAGTGGCCATGTAACCATTCAGCTCATGCATTACAAGAAAGAATGTTATTTGATCGAGAGTCTGCCAAGAAAACAACACCGATTTGTTCAAGGTACACATCACTCTGAAGCTTCTGATTGGCTTCTAAGTTTATTAGGTCACTATATTAAAAACACATTTGAATGGCATGTGTAAATACAATGGTAGACTGCACTTACAAATGTTTAGTTGCAATCGAAATTAGATGGTAAAGAGCCACGGGATTGATGACCCAAAAAATGGCATATGGTATCCAATTTCTTAGCTGTGTAATTCCTAGCCTCCTGTAAAACAGCACACTCGTTAAGATGAGGATACATTTGCTAGAATATCATACAAGAATATAACATTGTTAGATTATATATAGACTTATTTAGTTCAA
>LPNX010973900.1:52608-63139 GCA_001517045.1 Pseudotsuga menziesii
TCTATTCCCTTTTTTAGACCAAATGAACCTAGGAATTAAGGGTTTGTTGTTGTGTTTCTGATTCCTGTTTGAATAGGGCCTACCATGATTTCATCTCTTCGTGCAGGTTTTATGTCCATATTACAGACTGGTGGTTGAGGGAATCCTAAAATGGGTTTTGCAGTGCTTTCTTGGTGTTCTCATTTCAGAAACCAAGTGTAAGACTAGAAATGGAAAGGAAGGTAGGTATCAATCCATTCAAACCCTTTAAGAACACAATTATTTACCTCTGCAAGCTTGTAAAAATAGCAAGAGGACTCTTACCTCATCTAATGCGGAGCTTAAAAAGATGCAACCATTCTTTGTATTCTCCAACAGTGCATGCTTCTCCTTTAAACCTCAACAAACGATGCCCCAATTTAATCCTCAAACCAAGAAGAGGGAATCGAACCAAGACTTTAGAATCAGCAAGCACAAAATGGCATAATTTATACACAGAGGATGAATCCCTTGAACCGAGTTAACCATCATTCAATCAGCGTACTGTTGGTGAGTTTAATGCCCAGAGAGTACGGAAATGGAGATTTCATTGCCACATAAGTCTATCTTCAGTACCAAGAAAACCCCTCACCCAACTCGACAAGAACTCCAGGTCTCCAAACCCTCAGTTGCATTTCAAATCGGCCCTCAACAAGCAGCATCCTTGTTGTCACACATATGTCATGTAGCAAAGGCGCTTTCCACCCCCCGCTGGGGTTTTTTGCAGAATGAATCTGAGACAACAACCTGGCGTACGGGTCTTGGCTTGTCTTGTTGACCCTCATTAATACACCTAAATCTGGAACAGCCTGACCTACCTGAATGAAACTGAAACTAGCTAACTAGCGTGAGAGAGACGACCCTAGGCTAGTAAGCATCCATCCCTCGTACTACTTCCTGAGAATGATACTTTCACTGGGACTAACCTGTTCAAGCGGGTGATCCGATCCAACAATTCCTTCAATCCATCTGGCCGGATCAGATACGTGTACCTTGGGGAACACAAACTATTTCATAGATATCACTATTGAAATAAGAGGCTTGAGGTGAACAACTATCACCTTTGAAATTATCTTATATATGCAATTGCAAAGTGATAATGGTATGAAATATTTGAATTTCATAGGCCCCAATCCACCTTTGGGATGGATTCTAGGAATATTGAATTTAAACTAGTATGCATTGTCCTAGTCATCTAAACTTCCTCCTCCACCTTTAATAGATCATCACCAAATATTTCTAAGAAGTCGAATCCACATAAAACTTAGTTGGTCACCCATATGACCCTAGAATCTTATCCATTTGGAAATATTAGAGGAAGGAACACAATTATTCCTTTGTCACTAGTTGAAAGAGATCCATCTTCTTTTCCTCCTCAAACATCCTTGAAAGAACACCACCAATTTTAGGATCTCCCCTAGGTTGGATTCAGATGGTTCTTTGTAGATATAATTAAAATGATTGACCCCTAATCCAACAAGATCCCATAATCCATGAACTTGATGGACTTCCCCATATTTCAATTCACAAATGGTGTTTAGGTTCCTTATGTGTCTAGCACATTTCTGGAACAATTTAGTATCCTAGTATATTGAAGAAATACAAAGAGATAAACTTTTTCACCTCCACTCAATATCTTTATCCCAGATAGGATTATTCCTCATATTCTCTAATCCAATAATTTTTTCGTGAGATCCCATGTCTGAAATACCCTCCTTATGAGATGACCAATTATGATGTGGATACAAGGATGGGGGGAACTTATTTCTAAATGACTCCTACTCCATATTGATAGGGAATTCCAATGATTGGTGGGGATTTGGGACCAAATATGGAAAAAGAACATATGGCTAAAGATATACACCTTGATTTAGTTCATATGGCATAGGATCAAGAGGGACATAATAGAGATGCTCCAGATCACCCAATGGATGGAGGAGGGACATATGGCTAAAAGGCGTTGTCGCTTAAGCGACGCTTATGAGACTAGCCGTCGCTTAAGCAACGCTTATGGCCACATTTACAAAAAAAAAAAATATCCTTGTGATTTTTGGTAAGTTTAAAAAAAAAATCCACGCGCCGTCGGATTTTGGATTGAAATGTAGTAGTGACACATAACCTAATTTCCCCTTTCTTCTTCCTTACCACCACCAAATTTGCAATCCATTTGGAATATCTGAGGGGAATTATGATTTTGGCTTTAAGGAGATTTTGGATTTCTTTTTTGAATTACAGGAAGTAGGAGAGGATTGATGGATATCAGCTTTTGTTTGAAAGGGATGGTGTCTTTCTCCAAGGGAATCATGTGTTGGATGATATTAGTGTCATAGGTTTTTAGGTCACTATATTCCCAGGCCAAGATATCAGCAAACTCTTTCATCAGACTACAAAATTTGGACCTCTAATTAGCAGTTAACTTAGTGAATAGATTTATGAATTTTGGATGACTTTGGCTACATATATTTTGCACTTGGACAGCAGGGTCTTTCTCCATTTTGGTAGGTTTAAAAGGGACATCATTATGATCAAATAGATCCTCCAGGGGTACCAGACCTTGAGGTATATGATTACTAGGCAACTGAACAATGTTTTGATCACCTACTTTATCTTTTAACCTGAGCTTATGAGATTCTTCCATATTTAGGTTTTCTTTATCAATATGCATATCCGAAAATTAATCCTCTACCTGGAGGAATTTAGTAATCTCATCATCATTCTTAAATACCTTCCAAAATTTGACATTATCAGGTAGGGACAGTTTGTACTCGACCTGGACATCATAGCTCAGTTTGGGAAGCAAAGGGGGAATGAACATGCTTGCAGAGACAACAAGGGAATCATCCAGATGGTTCATAGCCCTAGGTATATATGAGAGTTCAAAAAACATGAAAGAGCTCCTAAGTTTCCATACCTCATCTATGTAAGCCTTCAGTCTGACATTCTTTTCTTGAAAAGTGTTGTTTACCTGTTGTATGATAAGATCTGCATTTCCAAATATCTTTAGGAACATGATCCCCATTTCCTTAGCAGCATTCACTCCTAACAGCAATGCTTCATATTCTGCTATATTTTTTGTAGTCTTAAAATCAAGTTTATAAGACAGATGAATAGTCTCTTTTGATGGTGAAATCAAAACTATACTTGCACCTGCTGAGGCTTGAGTACTAGCCCCATCAAAAAACATGCTCCAAACAAAGGTGGTTCCTTCTTCATGTTGCTGATAGATGGGATTTGTAAGTTGGATTGGCATTTGTTGGGAATCATCTATCTGCATAATACATGACCCAAAATCCATTTCCACTACATAGATAGGATGGTTCACAGAATTCTTTTCATTGTTTATGATGTAGGCGAGCTGATTCTCTCTGTAAAGGCGCCTCTTGGTCTCCCCCCCAAACATTGCGATTGTAGCATATGTAAGATCCATCTGGAGGGTACCACCCAAACTTTTACTCCATGAGTGAGACAAGAGGAGACCAAACTTAGGAGGGATGTCAGCCAATACTATGTCCATCACTATGCTTTTTGAGGGCATCTAGGATAGGTTTACAACAAGGTCTTTGATCAAGCCTAGGCATTTGACCTTCCTAGAGTCAAAAGAGAACATGTCATGGTAGAGTTTTGTAATGCTGAGGCCAATCTCATCCATTACTACTTTTGGCATTAGGTTATGGGATTCTCCTGAGTCAAGCAAGCAGTTGTGAAGGATCTTGTCATGTATATTCAAGGATATGTAGAAGGGTGGACAAGCCTCATCTAACTCTTCAATCATAGGTCCTAGGGTTACCATGGTTTTGTCATCTTGCAGATTGACAAAGTCAGTATCTATGGGTATCTTCAGTTGAATGGATTTCAATATATATGATTTGAAGGAATCATTCTTCATTACCTATATTAATGGGAAAGGGATTTTTAATTTCTAAATTTTTGAATCAAGATTGAAGGAATAGTACACCTTGTCAGAAACCCTTACCTCTGGTGATGGAGCTTTGAGTTGGACAGGATCAGGGGATGATGGCTGTAAGGGCCTTTGCTACTTTTTTGGAGTGGCAACCATCTTCTTTGGTGGAACAACAATATTTTTAGTAGGAGTAGTAGGCTACTTTGCAGGAACAACATTCTTCTTAGGGGGAGAAACAAGTCTGGACCTCATATTGTAACCTCCTTGATCATCTTCCTAATACAATGCTTCTTCAGTGATATGCTCATTCATTAGGGCTTCCTCATATTCTACTTGTGTCAAGAAAGAGTAATCAACTTCATCCTCCATTTATTTGATGTTGTCTTTTTCCTCTCCTTCTTCTTGAGTGAACTCTGGTTCTTCTTCTAGTACAACATTCTGAAAAGGAGCTCTGATTCTTTGATCCTCAACTTGATTCCTATCCCTTTGAAGGATCTGAGCTGGTGGGTTATTTCTTCTGTAAGGGATAAAATTAGGGTTTTGGGGAGCAAAATAATTTGTCCCTTTACCCCTCACAGGTATTTTCCCTCAGTCTTTAAGCCTAGACATTTCAGCAGTCAAACTATCCAACATTTTGGCCATTTTATCAATTTTATTCTCTGATGAAGAAGCCCCAAGAGGATCTGTGGGTTGCTTCTTCCTATCTACCTTTCCCTTAACCTTATAAGATGCAACGATGTTAGATTCAACTTCCAGGGTAACATCCTGCACGAGTGACAGGGAAGCAGATCTTCTTTCCCTTAGAAGAAGGCAGAACTCAGAGTCAAAGGCATTGGCATAAGTGATCTTGGTTGAGGTGTCAGTTGTCTTGATCTTAGCAGGAATCTTGCTGAACATCTTGTTAAATATTTTGGTGAAGTTAGAAACAGACTCACCATTCTCCCTCTTCAAATTGCTAAAATCAATGATATAATAAAGGTGGTCTCTTCTCTCTCCCCAGTGATTCAAAAATATGTCATCTAGGGCTTCAATGCCTGCTATTGATCCAGCAAGCAACTCTTTGAACCATTTCCTAGCCTAACCATCTAGACTTTGCACAAAAACCCTATTCCACACATCTTCTTGTTCTATGTTTATGTTCTCATCATAACTGTAGAATGCCTCAAGGTGTTCTTCAGCTATGAAATATCCCTCCCCTGTAAATTTAGGCATGTATTTGAGATAAAATCTAGTAGGCATAACAGAGAGGGGGTTAGGAAAATTCAGAGGGGCATACCTAGCTACAAGGATCCTTTCCATTTTGGTCAGAGGGGCAGCCATGTTGGTAGTGGGTGTGGAAAGGGAAGAAGGGGATACAGTTGGTGTGAGTAGCAGCTGAGAGGGTATGTGTGATGGATTTATCTCAGTGGAGTTGCCGGGGATTGGATCTTCATAAGAAGCAGTGCTTAAATATCCCTCAACCCTAAAATTTTCTAATATATCTATAAATTCCTGAGAATTATATGTTTCAGCAGACGAAGATGGAAATGGAGGTCTATTTGATATAATAGCAGAAATATCTTTTGGAATACCTGATGTATCTCCCTTTGCAGCTCTAGAGGTTTGCTTTAGTGAAGCCCTAGCTCTTCTTAGGATTTCTTCTGGATCTGAAATAAGTGTTATTGGTGGCCCTTGAGGGTTTGCTTTGGTAGTTAGTCTTCCTAAAGCCACCTTATTCCAATGGAGTCACCAGATAGATGATTACAACCATAATAGTGTCCATAATTTATCTATCATCAAAGTAGGATCTATGTCGTCTCCTAGGGAAGCTGAGCTTCAATCTCCTCTCCCTGGCAATGGTGCCAATTCGTTATCACTCCAGGAAACTCGTCTAGGTTGCAGCTCGAGGATGCCTGTTAACTTAAATGTTTTTATGGTTTTTCTAAATGGATCAAGTCAGATGACCTACAATACCTAATTCACTCAAGACATGCATAGAAATCAATCAAATAGACAAGACTTCTAACTACCAATGTTCATAGGTTTGATAATAAGGTGGATAAATGGAGAACTTACTATGTTGGAAAATTCATATATAAAGCAATCACATATGAATGGCTAATAATAACGAGGAAAAGTAATTGCAATTAAACTCATCAACATGCATATAGGATGATAGCTATCAGATATTAGATGAAATGAATAAACCTGAATAAGACATTCAAGCACAAGTACATAACAGAAAAGATATGGAAGATGAACATATAATAGCAAAAGAGCTTATATTAAATGATGAATAACATGAGAAGCTTGATAATAATAAGGGTCTAAAGGTCCTCAAAGTTGAACCTTTTCTTCAACATAATTCTTAGGCTTTATAGCCTTTACAAAAATATTAAGATCCTGAAATGTTGGATCTAATTTACTAAAAATAGAAAAAATAAATGTTTTATGGAAAATTAGGTCAAAAACCCTAATTTAAGTACTAATATATCTAACTCTAACACTTGTTCACTCATTGAAATCTTTGGTAACTGCTGTGATTACAGAAGTAGAGATGTAACCTGTTATCTAATAGATAAGCCACAGTTTGTAAAAAATAGGTAGGGTTTGTGACCCATTTCTCCTTGATCGCACCCTCAAAACTGGAACAGACCCCCTCCACTGGTGCTTTTCATCAATTTTCAGCTTTATAATTCATCCTTGGGGTAGTTGTATCCACCAAAATTGTTTTTGCATGTCAAAATATATTTCTGCACCCTTTTTTATTTTTGGTGGTTAAGGAAGCAGAATCATGGTTCTGTTAGCTACCGAAAGCTCTACTTTGGGTGGCTAATGAACAGCTGTTGCATTCGCCTAAGCCACCGAAAGCTATGTTTTCTGCAAAAAATTTATTAGCCTTATTTAGTATTTTACACTTTACTCTTGTTCTTCTGGTACTCCTTCAACCTGCATAGGTTTTGACAAAGCAGCAACATCATGAGTTGCCTTAGGATCTTGAAAGCTTGTTGTTGCCTCTGCTAGGGTTTCTAGTGCACAGTGAGCTTGAGGGCTAGGGTTTGAGTTGGAATTCTTCATCTAGAACCTCAATAGTCTGATAATCCTATATAGCCTGGTGTTGTCCTGCATAAATCTCATATTTCTATGTTTCAGCATGATATACATCTCTCTCATTTCTAGAGTAGAATTGTGCAACTCGGTATTTCTCTTGGTTAATATTGCATTATTTCTTTTTATCTCTCTGTCTAAGACCTCTAGTTCATGTATTTTCTCTAGTAGTTGGTTGACCCTCTAAGACCTAGGTTTGCTTGAGGAAGTCTCTGCCAATGGCTCATCTTGCCCTTCCCTTGGTGTTGGTGAGGGAAACTCTTCATTTTCTATTGCAACCTGCTCTGTTACGTCAAATTCCTGCTCTTTTCTTCTTCTTCTTCTTATGAGTAGGGAAGCTTCAGTATATTTCCACTTTGTGTTGGGGCCTCCCTCTCTTTTTCACTGAAGTCTAGATTTCTTTTGGCTTGGTTGTTTTTAGAAGTTGGAGAACGCTGATGTACTGTCACTTGTGAGATAGCCCTTCTCTTCCTCTTTCCACTCCTGGGGGTGGTGGATTTCTTTGAAGGGGAATTTCCTTTATCTTCTGGCTGTAAGCCTATTTCAAACTCATTATAGAAAAAGAAATATCCCCAGGCTATGTTTCTCCTTTGTAGCAATTCTTGGACAATGAGTTGTATCAGGCCATGGTGATATAACCTTCCTGTGATTTTAGTGGGTTGGGCCTTGAGCTAGTGTACCATCTTGGTCAGGCTCTTGTGGAGGTAAAAAGGTAGGTTTAAAGAGCTCCTACCTGTAAAATGGTTCATCAATTTGAAGTGATATGTCATCACCCTATTATACCTGCCTTCACAGGTTATGTAAACCAAGATTGCTTTCAATAATTGTTACCACCTCTCCTCTAGCCAGGTGGATGGAACGCTTTTCTTCCATACTACATCTTTTTGTTCAGGTTTTAAATATGATCTAAATTCAACATTTTTATTGATGGTGGTCTTAAACCATTTCTCCCCAGTTCTTGGGAGTTCTACTACTTCTACAATTAGGGTTTCATCAACTTGGAACTCTTATTTTCCTATCAACGCCTTAGAACCATCAAAAGAAAGAGAAAATGCTTCTACAACTTGCTGGTGTGAACCCTAGATTTTATCACAGAACCTGTAACAGCCTGCATCTTTGAAGAATTGGTAGACTTCTGGATGTGACTCAAGATAGCTGATGTCCCCTGGTTCCTATCTGAGGGCAGGTCCTCCTCCTTTATTCATCTCTGGGCTGTGCTCTTTAGTACCTGCAAAAATCCAAATTCAAACTCTGTGAAGGAAATTAGCGCGTTGGTTTAGGGATGACCTTGAGTGGTAAGGATGCATGTAGAGAATGTGGAGTGTATTGAAGATACGGTGCTGATTTTGAGGGATTAACCACTCGATTGGTACTTGAGTTAGTTGATGGTGGATTCTGGTGATAACTTCGAGATAGTCAGCATAGTAATCATTTTTAACTGTAACTTAATGCTTCATGGAGGTTTAACTGTCATCATGGGACAGGTGAAGTGTAGGCTAGGGTTTTGATCTCTATCATTCATTTCATATCAATAACGACCTTTTATCCACCAACTTATGATTTGTTGTAGTCCCCCAGTCTTTTCAATGGTTATGTGCTAGATCATGATGTGCCTCATGCTAACAGCATTTGATTTTGATGGATAGCTAACCATTTTTCCCTTTTTGTCCCTTGCGACAGTTAAGAGAATCTAGGGTTTAATTCACAAGCTATCAAAAGTTGGGCCTTTCTATGGCTAATGAACCATTGGTCCGTTCGCCTAAGCCACTGAAATTCTCCTTTCCAGAATTTATTAAAAAACGAATTTAATGTGCTTTCGGTGGTTTAATGTCTTCTTGGACCCATTGCTAAGCTGTCAAAAGCTGGGCTTTTTTGTTGCTAGTGAACTGTTGGCAAGTTCTCCTAAGCCACTGAAAGCTAAAACTTTCAAATTTCTTGAAAAAATAGCACCAGATATTCCAACTTTGTTAGTCACCCAAACATCTTTCATAATATGCCCTGAAATCTACATCACTATGCAAAAAATAAATTGTCTGAGTGGACCTATTGAAAATTAATTTATTTAGAAGATAACAAAACCTATGTAGGAAGCAAATCATACAGATTATTTTAAGAAAAATATATATTACACCATAACATTCACACATATACGCAAATATTTACCCCGGAAAGCATTGACCGGGAAAACAAACAAAACTTGGAGCCACACCTCTTATTTTATCATTGTTATTATGAATCACTTACAATACAAAATATAGGTACTCTACAAAATATAATACCCTAATCGTCAAGAACGCTGCTGATAGGCGCACACCGCGCCCCCCCCCCCCACACACACACAAATATTATAACACATACCCAACACTTCTATGTGTTTAGCATAATTGTCAAATGGTCATACCACCATAATTCAATCCTTTATAGCACCATGCTATTTATAGGGTTCCAAATGTAAACTTCTATTTTGAGACCCAATTGTACCAACTTCAATATTCTTTGGCATATAGACCTATTGCTTTTGTTTATAATGATGTTGATACACTAATTAGCTAAAGAAACGACTATATTGATTTGGATGTTGATAAGATGACCTTGTAACTTGATCTTTATTTCTCATCTTGTAATGAATTCTTGTTACATATTTGGTAGCATTTGTTATTTACATACTGATGTTACTTTTTTAATCATTAAATGTTTATGGATAAGGATACTTAGATTTTCCTTTATTTGTACTTCAACATCTGTCCCTAATTCAACTAACTCAATCATTGTCTCTTTGATGATGGTGGTCCTTTGTTGACACATGCATCTAACTTTGGTTGTGTTTTCTTTTCATCCTTCAACTTCTTTATTTAAAAAAGAAAAAATTGATTATGCTTCCTTAGATGAGAAAGATCTTCATCGTTTTCCAATTTGTCGAATTTAGGTTTTTCATTTCTAGTTTTTCATCTTTTAATATTTTGATTTTCTCAAGCAACCTTTGATTAAGGTTCCTTCGTTTGGAACTATTGAAAATTGTAGCTCGAATAGGATATTCTACACAAGTTTAGTGTCAAACATGCCAAAAATCATTCAAGTCAATTCTATTTTATGATTCATTTCAGTAATAAGGTGGAAATCTTATATTTAGTTGTTTAGTCTAATAAAGTGTATTTTTAATACATTAGTGATTTAGACTAATCTCGAATCTAGAACTCATTAAAAGATTATGGTTTTGGTAAATTAGGGTTTCAACTCAAGTATAAAGGTGAGTTAAGGTAGAAGGTAATAAACATTCATTATTCATTCAAAGATAGTTTAGTTGGGAATTGATTGGTTTCATTTGTGGAGCAGAGTTAGAGCGTAGAGGAGGATCCAAGTTTCACAACTAGACGTAGAGTAGTTTTCATGTCTGCATAGGAAAGATTTGTAAATTGTATGGATCTGTTATCCCTAAAGTTGAACCTAGACTACGGGATTCAAGCTTAAGGAAATCTTTGTTTAAACATGCATAAATAAAATGAAATCAAATCAGGAACACAGGCT
>LPNX010973900.1:63191-109779 GCA_001517045.1 Pseudotsuga menziesii
GCATTAGAAGGAACTAGGATAATAATATTTGTTTGTACTGCAGGTTTCACACCTGACCTCAAGCCATATGATTTTTGTGGCAACTGCTGACAGACCTCTGGCATGGACATTTGATAATCATCCTCTTCATACTGATCTAATTCCGTGGCATACTGATAATCAGCTCGAGTTACAAAATGTGAAGGAGCATCATCATCAAACTGACCAATATTCTGTTCTTCATCTTCCAGTTCATCTAACTCACCTTCATCAAATTCATATGATTCATCCCCTCGGAGATTATTGTTTTGAAAAGGGGGTTGAATTTTTTGTTCTTCATTTTCTTGTCTCTCCCTCTGTATATCAGTATTTCTTCTTTCTCTTGGGAAAAATCTAGGGGCAAAAGGTCCTCTAAACTGATTCGAATTTCTATCATTTTCAGGCATGGCTCTATTTTGATTTCTATTTCTACTTCCCACTTCTAATCTGTCAATTTTATCAGACAAATGTTTTAGGAGTTTACCCATTTCATCAATTCTGCCATCTGATGACCTTCCTACCTGCTTTGATGTACTGACTGCTTTCTTCCCTTTTCTGTCCATACTTTGGTGTTCTGTTTCATCTTTTAATCTGTTGGAGGCCAAAATGTTGGATTCTACTTCTAACGTTGCATTTTGCATGTTTTGCAGTGAATCTGATTTTCTTTCTCTTAACAGCAAGGAAAACTCAGAATTAAATGAGTTTGCATAAAACAACATTGCTGATATCTCAATAGGTTTTATTTGAGCTGGGATCTTGCTATATACCTTGTTAAATCTTTTGGTGAATTCTCCCACAGTTTCATCCTTTTTCCTCTTTAAAGATTCAAACTCTGTTTGGTAATACATGAAATATTTCGTGTCCCCCCAGTGTTTCAGAAATACTTCTTGTAAAGCATCAATACCATCTATGGAGTTTGGTGGTAAATTCCGAAACCACGTTCTAACCTCACCATCGAGACTTTGGACAAATAATCTCATCCAAACATCAATATGTTCATAATTTTGATTATCTGTAAAAGCTATGAACATATCCCAATGTTTTTCTGTAGTAACATCTCCCTGGGCATCAAACCTTGGCATGTACTTCTGATAATCTCCTCCCGGGAGAGCATTGAGGGGTTGAGGAAATACAAGGGGAGCATATCTTGCTTCTATCATAGCAACCATTCGATTTGGTGGCTAGGCTGCCATCCTAAGGTTTGTATTCGGCTGAACTCTGCTTAACTGTGGTGATGAGGAGGACAAAGTACTAGGACTTGGTTGATTTATTAGGACAGTCTTAAGCAAATGGGTATGGATTGAAGGGGTTTTTAATGCTTCAAGCTTAACTTGTTTTGGTATTAAAGGATTTGTAAAGACCCGCAGATTTTCAACTTTCAAAGAGGTAGATAACAAATCTAACTCCTCTCGCTCTTTTTCTGACTGTGGATTTAGAGAAGGAATTGGAAAAGATGCAGATTCAGGGATTTCTAAAGCTTCTGGTAGTTTAAATTTCTCTGATGAAGTAGAAACCAGATTTTTCGTAGTCTCCCTTAATAACTCTTCAGGATCTGAGACTCCTGGATTTAGAGGAGATGAGGGATTTCCTCGAGTCCCTATCTTCCTTGAAGCCACTATAACTGCTCAAAAGGTGATTGAATGTAGTCTATATCAGGTTTTGTTGATTTTGTTCACCCTACAAAATTAGTTTCAAAGTGTTGATCACCCAGGGAAAATATTCTTTCCTTTATCCGTCCCCGGCAACGGCGCCAGAAGATGTTATCCCTAAAGTTGGAACTAGACTACGGGATCCAAGCTTAAGGAAATCTTAGTTTGAAAATGATCAAATCAAATGAAATCAAATTAAAAATAAAAGCTGGTATTAAACCAGGGAAAATAGAAACTTACAGACACTAGGCTTAAATCACTTGTTTGTATAGTTTACACAGTTTTTAGGTATGAGATCAAAATATCACACACAATTTACAATATAAATAGTTGGTATATGTCACAAATAGGTACATATGGGTATTCATCAGGATATCAAAGCATTTAAGAAAAGGTTGGTATGAATCAGAGCTACAGGGAATTGAAACAAATACTGTATAACACGAAAGCAATGACAAAGTCCAATATCTAGGTCTTATGATCCTAAATCATGAAGTGAAACGATTACTGTTTATAACAATGAAAGATAACTGTCAACTTCAAATAAGAATTATGTATTGGAATGTGAGTGACCAAGTACATAAAAGATTTATCAAAGAGACAATTCATACAGTACAGAAACAAATCAACATCAAGCTTATTCAAAACTAAAACCTGTTATTGAAGCTGCAAAGAGTTCATGATATACAGATGTATTTACAAATGCTCCAGCATATCTCCCAAAACAGCCAACCTCACAGTCCCAGCTAAAGGGCTCGAAAGCAAGAAGGAGAGAATTCTTCCTTTCATGAGAACGCAGGGACTGTGAGGTTGGCTGTTTTGGGAGATATGCTAGAGCATTTGTAAATACATCTGTATATCATGAACTCTTTGCAGCTTCAATAACAGGTTTTAGTTTTGAATAAGCTTGATGTTGATTTGTTTCTGTACTGTATGAATTGTCTCTTTGATAAATCTTTTATGTACTTGGTCACTCACATTCCAATACATAATTCTTTTTTGAAGTTGACAGTTATCTTTCATTGTTATAAACAGTAATCGTTTCACTTCATGATTTAGGATCATAAGACCTGGATATTGGACTTTGTCATTGCTTTCGTGTTATACAATATTTGTTTCAATTCCCTGTAGCTCTGATTCATACCAACCTTTGCTTAAATGCTTTGATATCCTAATGAATACCCATATGTACCTATTTGTGACATATACCAACTATGTATATTGTAAATTGTGTGTGATATTTTGATCTCATACCTAAAAACTGTGTAAACTGTACAAACAAGTGATTTAAGCCTAGTGTCTGTAAGTTTCTATTTTCCCTGGTTTAATACCAGCTTTTATTTTTAATTTGACTTCATTTGATTTGATCATTTTCAAACTAAGATTTCCTTAAGCTTGGATCCCATAGTCTAGGTCCAACTTTAGGGATAACAGGATCCATATATATGTGTGTGTGTGTGTGTGTGTGTAGCCATACATAACAGGTTTATATAGTCATATGGACAACTTGTACAACATGTAGTAAACATCAAGTTGTTTTCTCAATTTTTGGCAAGCAATTTTCCTCAGTAAGTGTGCATATTTGTTCCATTTGAGTGTACCATATAGTTGATTGTTTGATATCTTGTGTAGGTTTCCTTGTAATATTTGAATTATTAATGAAAGGCTGATTTGAATGAATAAATTATCTATGTATTGTGTTTTTCTTCCACTGTTTACTTTCCAAGCTATATGTGTGAATACTGCTATAGGAAATAATTAAATTTATTAAATTTAATAATTGTTTATGTTTAGTTGAGTAAAAATGGATAGTAGTCGCCTACGGTTTGGAAATTTAACATGGTATCATAGATTCTTTGATTTATAGGGTCTGAATATTTTATGAACATTGATCAATTATTGGAAACAATTACCAGAACTAGGACTGACAATAAGAGGGTTTTAGAATGGTACTTAATAGAGCTAGGAGCTTGTGTGCAAATAAAAAATGACATCATCTAGCCTCAGGTTTGAGGATAGAGCATATGGTTCCTCAAATTTCCTATCATAGAAAGTCAAGGTAACTCTTATATTAGAAGAGAATGATATTTGGGGTATCGTCAAGGATGTAGTGACTTCATCGATAGATCCACAACTTTTAGCATCTCACAAGAAGAAAGAAGTGAAGTATAAGTGGATCATAATGAATGTTATAAGGGATCAACCAATCCCTCATATATACAAGAAGAATATCATGAAGGATATGTTTGATGCTAGGTTATCCTTTACTAGAGAAAGAACATACATAAGCCTAGATAATATTGCACAACAAAATCAAATTTGTTGAGATGAGTAGATTAGACACCATCACTAGTTACTTGATGAAGGTCGTCCATATTCATGATCAACTTGCGGCAGTTCAGGAAAGGGTTGAAGAAAACAAATTAGTGAATAGGGCATTGAATGGAGTCCCAATATAGTGGGAAGCATTTGTCTAGGGTGTTTGTGTTCAAGAGAATATTCCCTCTTGGGAAATATTGTGGGATGATTGTATCTAGAAGGAGACTCATATGAGGTCAAAGGTAACAAAGCAAGGAGGTTGTTGGGCCTACCAAATGTCACCTTTTTTACCACTCATTTATCATATTTAAATACCTTTGAGCTAGTTTCAGTTCCTTTTTTATATCATTTTACCCATAATCCAAGTGATAGACCTAATGTACAACTTATTTGAATATACTATTGTTTTAAGTTATAATTTAAATATTTAAGGTGGTTTTGTGCTTTCATTTAGCTTGCTAATAATATTATTCAGGACCTTGTGCAGACATGATAAAGGCAACATGGTCATGGACTGAATAGTTGATGGTATTACTTCCTCATTGGTCCAAATGACACTGTTTATACTTATGTAACGATTTAGTTGTACTCTTTTGGCACTTAAGAATTTGGTCTGACTGATGTATAAGTTTGAATATTCAGAAGTGCCAGTAGGGAAGCGATTTGTTACTCAAGGATTCATGAATATCAATCTTAGAAGCTATTTTTGGATGGATTGTTATCTTGCATGTTTTTTGTAAAATAGGTTGTAACAATACTTGAGTGAGTAATAGATATATTATGTAAAAGTTAAATGAACAGCCTTAAGAATATCTGATTCTCAAGGTGTTCAAATATTCCAAATAAAGTTGTTACTCAGATGAGATACAAAAAGGGATGTGCTCTAATGATTAAGGACTAGCAAGAGAAAGAGTTAAGACTTAGAGAGGAAGAAGTATTGATTTACATACTGATTTAACTTGTATTAATTCTTTTATAATAAAATGATTTTTTGATCCTTTGAGTCTTTAATTATGTGTTGCAGTTTCTGTTAGACGAGGAAGGGGCCCCATCAATGACCAAGAGCTACCTTTTATAGTTTGTTTGAATTTACAATTAATTTATAAGTGTTGTTACATGATTATGAAAATAACGACTATTTGGATTTATTGAAAGATTGATTTGAGATTGTTGTTACATGATCTGAGTTTGTGTTTGCCTAAACAAAGTACTTGTTATTATGAATGGATTGGTAGTTAAAGGTTTTATGATATGGATTTAGTCGTAGTTGTTACTTTTTCCATGATAGTACTATTAATTGCAAGATAATAAGTTGAGTTTTATTTTAACACATCATAGCATTTTTTATGAGTAGAACTTGTTCTTGGATCTATTGAATTTTTAATAGAATTGTGTGGATAAGTAATTTTACATATTTTCTTCAATAGAAGGTTTTCATGAATTAATTATTTTTAAGAAGGGACGTGTTGTTTTCTTTTTTAGTGGAGTGTATAAGATTGGAATTATGTAAATATTAAAAGGAATATTTGTTAGAATGAGTGGATTGCGCACTACTTTTCCTCATTAGCAACATTTGCATTTAGATATTTTCACAATATTAAGGAAAATTTTGTATCTGCATATATTGTGCATGTAGCCTTGAAAGTTTTACGTCCTTATATTGATGATTAATGTGCATGCTAGTTTGGTTTTATCAAAATACTTTAATTAGCACCAACAAAGGTGACAATGATCATGCCTTAATTGATCAAAACAAGAAGGGCATAAGTAAATGAACCAATACGAGCAAGGTGAAGAGTTGGGAGTCAAGCTCATAGCCAGGGAAAAAGGAATTGAGTAAAATCAAGTGCTTCATATGTCATAAGCATGACCATTATGCATCACGATTTCCCAATAAGAAGGGAAAAGGGAAGCAACAACAACATTAGGTAGTAGCCTCAACTAAAACACAAATGAACATGGTTTCCTCTAAAACAAGGATTTCTCAATGGTATCTTGCATTTGTTCTAGAACAATTATAAATAATGCATGGTATATGAACAATGGAGCATCAAGGCATATTCCATTGGACTTAGATATATTTTGAATTGTTACATCGAAATCTTGTCCTTTTGATCCATGTGTTAACCCTTTTCCTAATCCCTAAATTTCTCTCTACTAAACTAGATTGATGTTGAGGTTTCTTCTGCCTTTTTTCCCTCTCTAGGAAGTTTGACACTCTTGTCCTTCATGCTAGGTACAACAAAGTCGTTTTTTCCCTTCATGCTAAGTGCATCGACGCACCGACACTCTGTCTCCCACTGCTAGGTGCATCAACGATGCTTTTTCCCTTTTTGGAAAGTGCGCTGGTGGTGTTTTGAGGGAAAAAAAATGAAGATTTGAGACCCTTCTCGAAGCTGGATGAGGTGGATGTCTATCCCTATTATTTAGGTGAGGTGGAATTCAGTTCCTAACCTATAGGGAAGATCCCTTAGATTCCTCCTCATAATCCTCAACCTACTCTATCCCTTTAGCCTTATAAATTGAACCCTCTCTCCATTGTGAAGGGAGGAAGGACTATGGTAGTATTATGCTGATGGAATTTATAGGTGATCCCTATCATCCTTTGGGGGGATTTCCATCTTGCTTTGGAGGCTTTGTCTTGGATTGTTGGATGGAATATTGCAGCCTTAAGGCTAGGTTGTGACATTCTTTCCTATGTAATTCTATGTATGTCCTTGATTACATTAATACAAATCTCTTTCCATAAACATTGTTGTTGTTAATAATGTTTACAGCTTTCTTCCTTAACTGTTAGCTTAGATCAATTATATGCTTGGATACACATATGTTGTTTGCTCATTTCCACTTGCTTGACAATATTTTGCAGCTGAATATCTGAAGATTCTGGAGCTTGGATTAACAAAGAGAGAAGAGGATTTGCATATTTCAGGTAAGTGATCTATCTGATTAATTTCCATTTCCATTTGATCTAGGAAAGTACATTTTATTGTGTATTTGATTTTTTCTAGATCCACTTGGACTAGGGAGACCTGGCTTGATTCCAATTGAGTAGATTTATCCAATAACATCAAGTCTAAAATACAATGTCTTAGGAGTTCATGTTGATCTCGGTGATGATGTCGAGTACCCAATAGTAGGAGTTGGTGCTATTCATTTCCAACTCCATTCAAGTAACTCTTTAGACTTTAATGATGTGTTGTTAGTTCCAAGTCTCAAGAAGAACTTGCTTTTAGTTTTGTACATGGAAGAGAAGGGATATGCAATAGAGTTAAAGAAAAAACAAGTCCTTGTAAGACCAAAGGACTCTAACATATGATCGAATCAAGTGATAAAAGTTAGTGAAGGAAATTTATACAAGTTATAAGGGGAGTATATTTGAGCCGTATAGATAAATTATGTGAGTTATGGCATAAGTGGATGGGCAACTTTCATTATAGTACATTACCTATTTTGAGGGAGATAGTCATATTTCTTCTAGAGTTCATCATTAAACAACATGGTGTATGTAGAGGGTGTGCGCTTGGAAGACATGCCAATGCAACTTTCCTAAGCAGTGAGAATAGGTCTAAGGGGATTCTAAACCTATCACATTTAGATGGATGTGGACCAATGTCAGTAAAATAAATCACAAGAATAATGCATTATGTTTCCTTCATCGATTATTTCTCTCACAAACCCTATATCTACTTCCTAAAGATGAAAGATGAGGTCTTTAGTAGGTTTCAAGAGTTCAAATATCTAGTGAAGAATAAGATATAGAAGAAGATCAAAGTTTTGAGAATGGACAGTGGGGGTGAGTATACCTCCAATTATTTTGAGGATTTATGCAAGGATGTATGAATCAAGAGGTATTTCATTGTTTCATACAACCCATATCAAAATCGGTTTGCATAGTGAAGGAACCAATTCATCATAGAGGTTGCTAAGGCCATGATACATGACCAGGATTTGTAGATGTTTATATGGGAAGTAGCATGTAATGTAACAGTATAAATACAGAACAAGTGTACTCACAAGAATTTGGAGGATAAGACAGTAGATGAGGCATTCACAACATGAATCCAGAGGTGATTCTTTTCTAAATCTTTGGTTGTCTAGTTTATATACATATACCAATTGGGAAAAGGGCCAAGTTGGAGCATTCAAGTAAGAAGGGTTTTTTTTTGGGTACAATGAGAATTCAAAGGCCTACAAGATCTATATTCCAAGAGAGATAAAGATAATTGTAAGTGTGGATGTAAAATTTGAGGAATACTTTGCCTCTAGAAAGTCTCATGATCCTATTACAATGATAGAGAATGAGTAGAAGGAAACTTTGAGGATTGATCCATGGTCACTAGATACTTCTAGTTTGGGGAAACATCCTTCAAGAGAGGAGGAGGAGCCATGAATTCCTATAAATTATGTCAAGAGACCTTGATGATTCACTTCGAAATTGAGGGATTCTTAGGAGCATTTTGAGTCTCTTAGGAGTTCATTCAAGAGGAAGACCTCCGAAGAAGTTCCCAACTACACAATTTTAATGAGGAGCATCATAGATTCAAATCCTTCCAGTTTTCAGGAGGTAACATATTGTTGGCTCTATATCTATCGACCTAATTTCAATTCCTCCTACAAAACCCAAGGCATTGACCTGATAGGGCATAGCCCAGTCGACAACACCTACGACGCAAATGCAATCTCACCCAAGATACCTATGGGAGATGCAGGAACCGGGTTTCCATGGTGGTAAAAGGGATATTCCCATGTATAGAACTGACATGAATACCAACAAGGTTGACATATTAAACAACACACAAAACCATCGACCTTCAACTATGATAACAACATACTATAACCCATTTCACTATTTTTCATTTCATTTACTTATACAAAAAGAAACATATTATCATCATTTGCAAAAAAACACAACACATCACACAACATTAGAATACATCATTCGACACACATATTTTAACATGGAAACCCATATGAGAGAAAATTACAAAAGTGATATGCATTTAGAATGGATCGTGTCTAGAACGCTTATTTCTATGCACACAACCTCCAGACATCTCTTCATAGCCCCCTTTTATAATATATTTGTGCACACAGCTTGCGAATTTTAAATAAATTTTTCTCACAACTCTTATTCATGTCTTTTGGAAAAAAAATAGAACCACACTCACCAAAAAGGCTCTTCGAACAGGGAACAACAACAAAGCTCATACCCAGAAATTAGAATTGGAACTAGAACAACAACAAGCCCATATCAACCACTCCAACCCTGTACATCAACTAACCCTTCAAATTATATAGGATCTATTGGATGCATTTACATTCCCTTCTCCCACTACCCCTAAGTGGGCCCACCTCTAAGTAACTCATTAAATACATTTTTTATTTTCCCAAAAACTGCCACGATCGTCAGAGTCGACCATTTCCACCCCTCACTCCATTGCAACCTCTATCACCCTATGACCAAATTCTCTACTTAGAAACAAAAATTAATGCAAAATTCATAGGGCCAATAGGCTCCCAACACTCACATGTGGCTCACCCCGAGCCACTTCAAATAGAAACCTTTGTCATGTTCATCTTAGCTTGAAAATATTGGGAGATTTTATTCACTTCCTTATCTTGTCGCTGAACATATTCTTTGACTGAGATGTTATGTTCACAATAGAAACCTTTGTCATGTTCATCTTAGCTTGAAAATATTGGGAGATTTTATTCACTTCCTTATCTTGTCGCTGAACATATTCT
Source organism: Pseudotsuga menziesii (assembly GCA_001517045.1). Classification (NCBI taxonomy): domain Eukaryota; kingdom Viridiplantae; phylum Streptophyta; class Pinopsida; order Pinales; family Pinaceae; genus Pseudotsuga; species Pseudotsuga menziesii. The sequence goes on from LPNX010973900.1 coordinate 72,926, forward strand.
TTGACTGAGATGTTATGTTCACCACATTTATTCAACTTCTTGTCAAACCTAAACATGCACTGAGTGAATGGTCGTGGTGATATGTGATGCTTCATCCTTAAGATCCACGACGTTATTTGTTCTTCATTGCTGTTGGGTTTGGATTTTAGTGACATGTTTCTGCAATACTTTGAGCTCAACAACCTTTCCCATTTTCTATACCATAGATAGTGTTTTCAACGAATTTCATAAATCGGTCAGAACGGAATACACATCATGAAGTTTTTTCATTACCTCTTGTAGCTCAACATTATCCATAAAGGCCTTCCAAGAATGAGACACCTGCTCATATTCCTTGGCACAAAATTCTTTGACCTCTTGAATTCACCGCATCTCTTCTTCTGCTACCCTTTGTCTCTCTTCTATTACTTCAGGAGGCGTATGAGGAAGAAGCTTAGTCTCTAATTCTGTAATATTCTATCAAAATTTGGTAGCAACTTCCGCTAGCTTAAACACTCGAGCCTGAGGAATCATGTTAGGCATGACCTTGACCTTTGGAATCTCTTGGTAGGCCAGAGAAACATCTTGCTCGAGTCACTGTTGATCATGCTGCCAATTTTGTGTTTTCTTCTCTCTTTCTTCCAACTCGCTTTGGATTAAGGACATGGTTCTCCTTGATTACTTCAGATGGTCATAAACCATGTGCTCCTATTCCTTGATCTCTTCCACTATGACCTATTCTATGTTATGCAATAAAAACATGGGTAGCATAGGAAGGTCTATGTGGACATAGGAAATATCCTGGACCATGGCATTAAGCTCTGATGTCCCTAATTCAAGTGCTTTCAAAAATACCTGAACCTTTCGATGCTTTCAAGATGGTTGCACCTCAACTAGATGATCCTCAGAAGGACCAACTTCCTACACCTACAACTGTGATTGTACTGCGTGATGACTGACTATGACCCTGAATTCCTTCATCACATTACAAAGATCCTGAAGTAAGTCGATGACTCCCTCAAACAAATATGTATGTTGACTATCAATTTTCTACCTCATTTCATCAGCTACTTCAGACAATTCAATCTACTAGCAGGTTATAGTCATCATTAGTAAACTCGATCGAGGTTGATTCTTTGACGAATTTCTATTTTTTCCTGCTCTTTTTCCCCATTTCAGTTTTTTTTCTCTTTGACACTACATATGGATCAGTCAAGGTAGTGCTCGACTCATCCTAACTAAGATGGAGAGATATGGGAATATTATATTCTTCCTATGGGCCCCCTATCTGGATATCCTATGTTCCTTCCTATCACAATTCCATTTCAACAAAAAACAAGTCATCTATGACAATCTTCTTCTACTCCTCTAGCCAATCCAAGACTATAACATTAATTTCCTCCTTGGATAGCTGAAATTGAGTGGTTAACCACTGATGTTGAGGATCTTACCGTGTCTAAATATAAAAATAGTGAGCCCCAGCGATAAACTTGATAATGTTACGATACCACTAGACATTCACTTTGACAATCCTCGACTGAATTCCAATGTGATGCCTCAGTGCATTAGCATGCATGTAATAATCGATGTTGCTTTCTTGTTGTTGTCGTCGATTCTTCTCCTCGAACCAAATATTATGATACCATGCTCTGTGACATAGGATATTCATTTCCATCCCCTAATAGTTGGGTGGTCCATCCAATAAAATAAATCAATATTAGAAACCAGGAGTAAGTAAAAGGGTTACCTCACTCCTATGCATCTATGGAATCCGCCAATAATTCATTGAGCATGAATGTTTCCCAATTGATCTGAACTTCCGCAACACATTGTTCTGTCAAAACAATGGTACCAGCAGTACACTGGTTTGGGTGCATCTTTTACAGTAACCATACAAAAAAAAACCTTGGCTATGAATCTGACACCTTGATCATTAATAAAGGAGATATAAAACCCCCTCATGTCCCGTGCAATATCATACTTTTATTTCATTCAAGTGACAAGGCTCCCATCCTTCTCTTTACCTACAAATAATGGTGTTGGATCAACTAATTCCTTGTAAAAACCAGTGATATCAGCAATCAAGTCGACATCCAAAGAGATGCGGTTATCCAACCACAAGCATCCCCCGTAGAAATAAACCAAGCGTTGATTCACATAAGTGTTAACTTCTCTAGTGCATCCAAAATGAGGCATGCACAAGAACAATAGGATTCCCAACTTCTCTAAACCCCAAGCCCAATCCATTGGGAACCAACTAAATCAACTCACTTATACTAGCTTCACTGATGTCATATACTTCGACAGTTGTAGTTTTGGTAACTTCCTCAAATAATGGTCAGAAAATGACAACTTCTTTTGATTAGCCATGATATCCACCGTCACATGAACACCTCGCAGGATAGCTAGTTGTACCAAAGGATATTTTGTATTCTTGCAAATTACCTCATGGGGAGCATCATCCTTCTGTGATGAGATATAACCTAATAGTATTTTTGTGGAACCAAACCCCAAATATTCAACATCATGCGTAGCTTTTAATCTCTATTGAGGGTTCACTATCGGACCAGTCATTCTCTTCTTTCTTGGTGGGTTCACAGGTGTTGGTCATGAGAAAACCTTCGGTGCCTCCTTGAAAATGGGTATTGCAATAAGGAACTCCACATATGAACCTCTAACACTGTTGGAACTTGACACATGGATCTCCATGGGAGAAATCTTGAGAAACAGGAAAGTTGTAGACAACTTATCTTTCTCAATTCACTTCACACTTTGGCATAATGAACAAATTGACTATCGTTTGGAGGTGAAATAAGTATACACATGCGACACTTGGTCCGATCACATGGGTAATTATTTAGACCTGATATTCAATAGATTGTAAAAGGTGGCGGCTATTCCCTTCACATGCTAAAGTATTTTCAGGAATTTATGACAAAGCATCGTTAAATTAATTACTCCACTTGCAGTAAAAGCAATTATTATCATGCCTAAATGTGGATTTGATAGAAAATCACGCCATCAAATTATTCTGCAACACAATACTAGTTGTGACACACAGTAGACGCAAAGCAAATTTAACTGCAACTTGTGATGCACATTATACAAGATGTCAATAACCAATTTTAAAACTTATATACAAGAACTCAACAAAATAGAAAAAAAATGCTTTTTTTAATTTTTTTTAATTTTTTTACAACTCTAGTCATTACCAATTCAGTCAAGTGAAGTGCGACTATTCGATAAGGTTTTAGACGACAACCATTCACAAAATCATCAAGGGGTGTACCATCCAACCTCTACAACTTGAATGTTCCTCCATCCGTAGTATAATTGACAACATATGGTCCTAACTAATGTGTATGGAGCTTACCATGATGTTTTAAAAACTTTCTATCCTAGAGAAGAACAAGGTTTCCAAGATGGAATTGCTTGAATTTTATATGTCAATAATTCCAATATTTATATCTCTCTTTATCAACTTGCTGGTGATATACTACAATAAAGCGATATTCTTGCAGTTGTAGGAACTGCGACAATCTTTCATCCATGATACCTACATCTATCATTTCATTAATTGCAGTTATTCTTAAGTTGGGTATAATATATTTCATTGACATGATATCTCTTGTCTATAAACTAGCTGAAATGACATATGTCTAGTAATTTTCTTACATGTTCTGCGATAGGCCCATAATACCACAGGTATATTATGCTCCCAACCATCACGATTCACATTACAAATCTTGGTCAGTGCATGTTCCAAAATTTTGTTAAAGGATTGAACAATTCCGTTTGCTTGTGGATGATATGGAATTGCCTTCCTCTAATGGATATCAAACTCTTCAGTTATGTCCTCAATCACTTTATTAAGAAAGTGCATACCTTGGTCATTGACTAATATGTTTGGGAAGCCAAACCTGGTTACCACATTGTCAAATGAAAACCTAGGAACAGTCACCATAGTGCAATCTCTAACTATGGCTTCTTGAATCCATCTGGTTAAATAATATGTCGCAGTAATTATGTACCGTGTGCCTGCCCTTCTTCCTGGTGGATTAATGGGACTAAAAACTTTGATATCCCACTTATCAAATTCCTACAATGTTATCTGTGGTACAATGACATTTCATCCTATCGGGATGGTTTCCCTATACGTTGGAAAATATCACAACTGTTATAGTAGTTGAGCATATCTGAGTGAAGGGTAGGGCACCATAATCTGACCTGTAGGATTTCTCATGTGGTATATTTCATTTCATAGTGTCCCCCTACCACACTGGTATGAGCTTCATCTAACATCATCAATCGCTCATGTTCCAAGATGTAGTGACACGGTATCTCATATGGTCCTAACTTAGATAATTGTCCAACTATAAGTTGGAAATATGCAACTTTTACAACCAATTGTTTCTCTATGTTGTGATAAATCCTTCTAGTCCTCTTCCCATAGTCAAGAAATGTATAATATCTTCAAATTAATTGTCAGCCATTTTTACTGTGAATAGTTGTGTGTTAGGAAGATAATCATCTAGACTAGTCTGTTCTTCTCCAATTTCTAACCTTGACAGATGGTCAGGACCTACATTTAACATACATGGTTTGACAATAATTTCAAAGTCAAACTTTTGGAAGAGAAGGAGCCATTGGCATATATTCCCCCCCAACACTGGCATATTAACCAGGTATTTCAAAGTAGAAGTATTTTTAAACATCTTGAAGTGACCATCCAATAAATAATTTCGAAACTTCTGGAGTTCCTATACCGTATAAATTCCCTCCCACTTGGTCGTCGTATAATTTTTCTCCACAGTCGACAACTTTCTACTAGTAAATGCAATAGGGTGGTCGACAGATCCCCCACCTGGTTGTGCAAGTACAATGCCCAGTGTGACAGATGATGCATCAACATGCACATGAAATTTTTTCCACCCGTAAGGAAATACTAAAATAGGTGTTGAGACCATTTTCTCTTTAAGGACATCTAAATACTTTTGACACTCTTCATTCCACTGAAATTTTATATCCTTATTCAACAACTTTTCCATTGGAGTCGTGATCTTTGCATATCGTTTGATAAATTTCTTGTAATAACCAGTATGACCCAACCTGGTCCTCAACTTTTTAACAGATGGTGGTGGTGGTAGATCAACAATAATCACATTGTTCATAGGGTCCATCAACATTTCTTCTTTACATACAACATGCCCAACAAAATACCAAAAGGAACACAAAAGATGCATTTCTTCAAATTTAAAGAAACATGAAACTATAGACATTGTTCAAGCATCATGAGAATAATCTCAATATGGTATTTAATCAACCCATAGACAGTCCAATCATCAAATCAAAATTTTAGGAATTTATGAATAAAACCTTTAAAAGAAACTACCACTATCCTAAAGAAAACAACAGGTGCATTCTTGAGTCCAAATGGCATTAACGTGTACTAGAAATAGACCCATACTATCACAAAGGTGGTCTTGTGTCTATCTTATTTAGAAATCTTGATTTCATGGTATCGATAAAATACATATGTAAAATAATATATCTATTTCCCTCCTACGCTTTCCAATACCTCATCTGTAAAAGGTGTAGGAAATGGATCATGCAAGCAAGCATCATTTAATTTCCTTAGGTCAACACATATATGATCTTTACCAATTTTCTTATCCTATATGACCATTGGACTGATACAATATGATTCTATGATAGGCTCAATAATTCTTGCATCCAACATTCTATCTAATTCTTCCTTAACCTTATTTTTGTATCTGGGGTTCAATTTATAGGGTCACTGCTTAACAGCTTGTGCATCAGGTTTTAGGGGAATCTTCATTTATCCTAGGTATCCAACAATTCCTTTCATTTCTATAAAATTTCTAGGGAACAGGTCTTTAAATTCATGTAATAAATCAATGATATTCTCAAAATTATCGTCATCCCAGAAATCCCCAATGTTTGCAAACTTTGAATTCTCAGGAGACCTAATGTTCACTTTCTTTACTTTCAAGGGATTCAAAAATAGTTCAGACGATAGACCTGGTTCCTTCAGTGTGCGACTACCTTCATATTCAGGGATGTGAATTTCATGTGGTTCATCATCTTCAAGTTCCCCATATATATTATAACACTCCATCATACTTTGGACTGTCGCATTCCATGGTGGTAGACTCAACATGGGAGTAGAAACCTATTCAAAAATTTTGGTCTTGATAACTTGCAACACAACAGCAATCGACAGAATCTCATCCACAAATCTAAAAGTATGTTTGAATTTATTAGCTAATTCATCCCAGTATGTGATCCCTTCTCACAAATTGACTGATGTATACCAACTTGTTGGTATCTTTTCCAAGGTGTGTATGAACAAGTGTAGCCATTCTTGTTTAACTACTGACCTCCATGTCGCGTGAAATATCTCAAGGTGGATGATGGGACTCATCAAACCATCATACTTATGTCCAACATAAGAAATATTTTCAACAAACCGAACCTTTAAGAGCCTTTGAAACTGAGGCCATTATGAAATGGATAGTTTATGGACAACCCACTATCTTGTTGGCATAGCTTTTATGCAGACATCAAGAGCTAGAAGTCACTGAGGTTATAATACCTTATATTCAAATTTTGAAACATATCCAAATTAGGTAATCATTCATAAGTAGGTAGATCACATACCTCAGTACCTACCCATCGTAAGGATTTTTTGATTCTTGCGCATTTCCTCATCGACACTTCATGCAGCCAGTTTTACCAATTTTCCAATGCTTCTCTTGAATCTAATGAACATGAAATAATACTTCCATGACGTAGTTTACCATCAGCCGTGGGATTTATATAGTCATCCACCGTAGAAGATTTATTGGTGATGTTATCTAAATTCCCTTCCTGATATTCACCTCTTACTGGTTCAACATATTGTTGGCGTTCCAGAGGATCGATTGGTGAGACTACTTACATTTTCGAGTCTTCAAATTATAGTGTCCTCTTTTTGAAATTAATGAAAGTCTGATTCTAAATATCTGAGTTGATCCCTAGGAGTATTGGATAAGGGTATGTATCATAGAAAATCTCCATAATCTCAAAGTCTGCATAGGTTTGGATCCCTTCTACCTTGACAGGAACCTGTGGTAGTTGACCGATAGGCAGAACCTTCAATTGGTTAGATATCCTCAACTAAATAGGTGACCATACTAAATGCAATTTTCACATGCTCTCCCACATCTGATTAGTCAATATCTTGACTCCTAAACCTAAGTTGAGAAAAATAAATCCATTTCATACTTAGCTATTTGAGTATTCGTGCATAATTATCGACTAGTCTTCATTATTTTATTAATATGGTTGAAATTATTCTCATGTCAAGGGATTCTCTCAGGTTCTTCTATTATATTGGATAGCTCTTCAAGAGTGTCTGCATTTTTAACAAGTTCTAGACAGCTTTTCAATAAATTCCTCAAAATGATTTCCTGATCTGTCAATTTCTTTGGAATTGTCTGGTAAAAACTTGGTGGTATGTCGATGACTGGACCTTCACAAAGCATTGGAGGAACAATATATTTAGAGGCATGTTTTCTGCCCAAAAATTCATCTTGTGCGTCGATAAAGACTCATTTTTCCTTTTGAACATCAAAGGGCACTTTCTTTTGTGTCATAGGTCGTATTCTTTTAGTTTTCCATGGTAATTCTTGATCACCTCCAGTCGCATCACCTCCTCTCATTAAAAAAACAATGGTAGGTTCTCAGGGCTCAAATGGAATCCTTTGAACATTCTGATTTGCATTTGGGATATGTTTTTTATTCCCATCAACCTTGGATTTCCATCTAGCAATCGTTAGTGGACATTCTCTGATAGTATGATCCATGGATTTACAATATGAACATGTTGATACCGGATTTTTACAATCTCTATAATACTATCTTGGTTTTTCACAACTATAACATATGATTTGGACTCTCCCTCTACCAAATCCTCCTCCTCTATCTCGACCTATGAAAATTCCACCCTCCCTGGGTTGAGGGAACTACACATGTGACCTCTCAAATTGCATTCGCTCCTCATTCTTCATAAAATAGGTATCTATTGTATTTTCCTGTAGCAACTGATATTCTCTATAGTTCTTTTCATCATGGACCACCAATCAACATAACTTACAATAAAGGTCATCCATTTTACTTACAATCTTATGTAAATACATACATTCTTACGAACGGTGTCCCCTATTTTGACAGACTCGACACCATGGCATCCCTTGTGAGTTTAGTGGATTTGTGCACCAGAAGAAAAGTAGTCCAAGAAATTTGGGAAGAAATCCTTATGATGACCTTTGGTTATAAATATTGTGCACCATACATCTTCATGGATCTCCTTCCCCTTCTTGATATCTTGTATCTACAGTGACAAGTTAGCCAATTGCGACTAAATATGTTCCATTCCCATACTGGTTTATCCATCCGACGATGCTTCTAACTTCATTGTTATTTCCAGAGCTTCGGTTTGAGACCATATCTTCTACTGCATCAGATGAACATGATTATAGGGTAATAACACAATAATAAATCATTATTTATGTTAACCATCAAACATTTGAAATCTCACCTTAGCCATCGGTATATTGAATCTTTGGTCGAATCCCCAAACAAATTCACCCGACAATTGCTTGATTTCCTTCCACTTTGTAATACACTGCAACTCAGACTTAGGATTCTTAAATTTTTCTATCAACCCAGTCTAAATATTCTCTAAGGACTTCTGAGGGCCCCCCAAAAGAACCACAAAAAAATTTCATATACCAATCTAGAGCACGACTCCTAAAGGTCATGATCATATGATCCCTTTTTACTATGTCATCCTGGACCTATCGCACAGTCCAAATAAATTCACACAGAAATGATTGTCGCTTAGGGTCCTCCAACCCATTTCGATTAAATATAGGAAAATTCATATCATCCCCAACCATCTTATGCCCTTGGGGTACTAACGAGCCCGAATTAGATGGACCACTAGTAGGAAATTTTTTACCACTATCTTGATTATTGTTATTACTATGATTCGACATAAAGAACTTTGAAACACTTTTAGGTCTTACCTATGATATCAGAGATCTACACAGGATTGTGGGTACGTGATAGTCTTGGGTCTTGTATTGATATTGCACCTCTTTCTCACCTTTAGAAAGATGTTGATATTCTTCATCGTCATTGCCATATTATTCGTCAATATGTGGAACCATCTCGTATTCCCTTCTTACGGCCATACTTGAACTCTCTCTTTTATCGCATTCCTTTCCCTTTTACTCGATCAGAATCATCTTCCACTCCTTAGGAAACCACCCTCTTCATCAATCTCACTATCAGCTTAGAACATTTCTCCTCATCCTTCCCATCTTCTCCAGACCTTCTTCTTGACACTAGTCATTCCATCTATGCACAATGATTTACTCATCAGGATCCATCCATAGAATCCCATTTTCACATACAATCATCTTAATCCATAGTTTTAAATATTTCAAGTATCTGGCTATAGGACCTTGGAAAAAATATCACTTGGTTTCACTATATGACTTAATAATATCCACAACAATATCAATAATATATCCTTCTATAAGTATGTCGACCTAGAAATCAACAGCCCTAGAGATGGTATTATTAACACTCTCTAGACATCAGATCTATGAGGAGTCCAACCCTTAGGTTCTCCATCTTGAAAATTTTTCTTCTAGAATAATAGTCTTTCCAACCATTCATACAATATGACAGGGAATTCACTAAAGAATATCTCATGGATATATGAGTAAACTTACCTTTCTAACGATGCCCTAGAATTTAGTCATGACCCATTACTTTCTTCCTACGCAAGCTCTTGACCCTTTTGGTCTACCCAATATTGGATCTCAAGCTTCGTTGGGTGCCAAGACATGTTCCCTTTCCAATGATCTCGGTCCTAGAATCATAACCATTTGTTGGATCTTTCTCTAGTGATCCATGTTCAATTCCTCCAACAAAAACTAAGGGACCGTCCTAACAGGGCATATCCCAGTCAAAAACACCTACGACGCAAGTACAGTATCACCCAAGATACCTATGGGGGCTGTAGGAACCATGTTTCTGCATTGGTAAAGGGGATATTACCATGCAGATAACCAACAAGAAGACCAAAAAGATCGACATATTAAAAAACACACAAAACCCTCGACCTTCAGCTATGATAACACCATACTATAACCCATTTCATCATTTGTAATTTTATTTACTTGTACAAAAAGAAATGTACTATCATCAATCACAACAAAACTAAACACATTACGCAACATTAGCATACATCATTTGACACATATATTTTAATGTGGATATCCATACAGGAGAAAACCACAAAAGCACTTTTCATTTGGTATGAGTCATTTCTAGAACGATGTTACTAGGAAAAATGCACCTCTTGCAGACAAGAGATGTTCCTCTAGTTTGAATGGTTCAGATCTAGAACAAATAATTCACAATAGAATTGGAAGACTTTCCCTAGAAAAGGTGGAGATTTAGAATGAGTATTTTTTATGGAATAGTGTATTTTTTTCCCTTAGTGATAGATCTTCAAATATGTACCTGCATAGTCACATGAAAGCAGCAAACAAGATAAAAAAGAACTAGAATATGATCCACTATTCTATGTTAGTGACTAAGGAATCCAACAATAAAATACATGATAATGACACAACATACTTTATGGGAAAGGAACCAATTTTGCATTAAAGAATGAAGAATAAGTTTACAACCTATGCGTAAGTGTCGATATGCTCCTTCATAATGCCAATATCTTGTCCCCAAAAGCTCCAACTTGCTCCTTCTATGCTCACCCTACTGATGTAGGCCAGAATGTCAATGCAACAACATAACTTTGCTCTCTCTCAACCATGGATATGAGCCTGCTTTTATAGGCCTTGGGATGATAGGTATGGTTGATTAAATGGTGGGTGAGGTGGATAGGAGATCCCAAAAGGATGGATCTCGAGTCTAGGTGGTCCTTAGGTGTAGGGATAAAGGTGCCACGAAGCCTTCCTTCGAGAATATTCGTGGAAACCTTTCTTTTTCAATTTTTACCAAGGGCACCACTTCTTCCTCACTATGACAGAGCAATGACAGGGAATAACTGCGCGTTGAACAAAAGGTAAAGGCGGTAGCACCTCCTACTATCAAAAAATTAAAGCCGTTGCTGAAGAAGGTAACACTTATTGACTTAAAGGCAGGATCGGTGCTGGATTTTTATATGTAGGATTGATGTCTGGGCTAGTTTTTTCACTTCACAACTTGGGATTTAGGGAAAGTACTGATTTTTGGGACCTCATCACATGATGATGATGAGATTTATGTGTAACAAAATTCCCCCCAAAGCATGAGGATAGAAGGATACGATAGGTGAGATCTTTGAAAGAGCAAGTTATCACTTCGAGGCAAGAATCAAATTAATCGAAGATCATCTACCAGGAATATGCAATACATCAATACTTTTGACTCATGACCAAATGCGTCCTCATCATGGTTGTAGACCAATACAAGGTAGATCCATGAGAGAGATTAACAAACATGGCTACTAGAATACAACGCAGATCCATGCGATAGATGACTCAAACTTGGGACATAGCTACTAGAAATACACTGTAGCTCTATGTCAAATGAACAAAAATTTGAGCACATCCACGACCATATAAATGTGGATCCATGCTAAGACTTCATACAATATACTCCATCGCAACCTGGGGGGGAATATGAATGCTTTTAATAGGTACCCAGGGTCTTCGTATCGTCTTCCATAAAGTACGATTCTATCCATGTGATAACAAAGATTTGAAGTCAAACATGGGAGAAACCACTTGATTATCGGCCAATGATGTGAACCATTAACAAGTGTGAGGGAAATCACCATTGATGTGAATGATTCCCAAGGTACCCTAGTACCATATCCTAAGTGTGAATAAATTATTTTATGTCGAACACTCAATCGAATATATCAATCAAAGGTCAATTATGTGAACCTATCTCGAGAGTGAGATAATTTTTCATTAATGCATACAGATCTCAAGGCAATAAACTTTTTTCTAAGAGTAATTCCTAGATGATGAACTGATGTCGACATGAAGAGTCTCGTTGAAGGAGGGCCATGTTGAATCCCACACCAACAACACGAAACTTGGAACAAAGTTCTGGAATGTTGTAGATAATGTAACCATAGGACTGACTCAAAAGGTACTTACACAAAGGTTGTTTTGACTGCAGAGGTAAACTTTCAACTTCCCTTTGAACATCAAGTGGCACAATAATATACTTGGCAACATTGACTCGACGAGGTAGAAAACAATGTGACATTGGAAAATGCATTCTTTGAAAGAATCAAAGTAGTGACATGACTCATGAAAGTGGATCGTCTCAGAGACAAGATGATTTACCCAATTTACTGAATGAAATGCAGACAAGTGTCATGTTCAAAGGTGATGACAAACTACTATTTTATTTACAAAATGAATTGATTCCCTTCCCTTAGTTTCCCCATCATGTTTTATGAGTGTGTATTTTCATTTTTATGAGTTCAAAGAGGGTAACAAACACTCATTGTAGCTTGTCTGAAGACAATTCCATTCTCATACGTTTTATGAACCTGAGAAATGAGGGGTTCATTCCCAAAAGAGGGTCTCTCAGTGTTTAGTTTAACGAGTCCAATGAAATTTAACTCGGTATCGTTCATGTTTAGAGATTCTGAACGAAGACGAAAAAAGACTCCAAAGGGTCCTTTTCCCTAAATAGTCAATCAGAACCGAAAAAGAGATAAACTACCATCGAAAAGATGACTCTTCAAGTACTTTTACGAGTGTGAAGAAGACAAGTTCGATCAACAATATTTTCACATTTATGGAGTCTGAAAATAGTTTAAAGAAGACTCCAATAGGTTTCTTTTATGCGATGAACAAGTTTTACGAGCCTAAAAAGAATCGAAAAAAGACTTGGAACTTTGATACTAGGTTTTGTGAGCGTGATCAAAGTGTCGAAATGAACACTCAAGGACCTTTTCCATTTTTTAGAAGTACGATAAAGTCAAAAAATGAACTTCCCCATAGACAAAACTGTTTATTTCCATCCCTTCAAGACTTTTAAAAAGGTTATTAGTCTCCCAAAATATTTTAAATGACTTTTATAAACTATGTAAAAGGGTATTTTTGATAAAAATGATTTAAAAACATTAAAATAATATAAAAAACCCTAAAAATATGTTATAAAAGCTAGGTAAATAGTAAAAACCAAAAATATTTAGCACTTACCAAACCTTGGAGAGCATTCTGAGGGAATTGGAGTGCAGATTTCAATCAGAGATTGTGGAGCCATCACCTGTCCATTTTTCGGATCGTCTGATCCAAGTAAAAGGTATAAACCTCCTCTTCCTTCTTATGGTTTCCATTTTTTATTTTTGTTGGGTTTTGGAGCCTTAAGAGAAACCCTAAAAAATGCATGGAGGGCACAGCTTCTGGCCTTTACAGGGAGAGCGGTGCCCGATAAAAACTGTGGTTTTTTAGTTTTCCTTAGGTGGTGGCACTGTTGTGTCTAAAGGGACAGGTGCAATGCCAACCATGAGGTCCAACAAACATATTCCCTAGTCAAATTAAAAGTTTTCAAGCATTTTTAATGGTGGAATATGCTTCTAAATGGCTCATTACTGGTTTTTCATAGGTTACTTGGTAAAAAATGGTGACTTGGAAGGAGAGACAACATGATGATGACGATGCATGTGCCACAAGAGATGTGGATTGTATAGCTACCTTGAGAGGTTGTGGCCTCTTAAAATTATTTCACACTCCTAGCATGGTTTCACATGCATGTTTACTGGAGTACATCCTACGAATCTGGAATCCAGAACAACAACATTTTGAGGTGGGACCCCATATCATGACTGTGGAGGTGGAAGATATCTATTTCCTGACATGGCTATCTAGATGAGGAGAGCCTGTTTATCTGAATGGTTCCCGAGGTGGGGACATGATTACACAGGATTTGATTGATCGCCATTGTTTCCCAAGTACAAAAATGTCAGGTAATAAGATCCCTATCAAGGTCATGTGGATCTACTGCTTTGGAGTGTTCTATTTAATATGCAGAGGGTGGAAGGGAGCCAAGGGCCCCACCAGGCATCTCAGGTACATATGTTGTATGCCCTAGAGGCCATGGCACCCACGGTATATAACTGGGCCGAGGCATTATTACCTGTGTTCAAGGATCAGCTGATGAAATGTTGGCAAGGAGAGCTAAAGTAGTTTGGATATGGGATCATCCTAGCATGCTTCTTCTTTGAGAGGGTACCCCTCATGAGGCCCCATGTGGTATTCACAGAGCTTAGGGCTAGTGACCCCCACATGTTGTGGTGGGTCAAGATTATGGCTTGTACAGGAGGTGGTGGAGGTAGGTTCAAGTTTGAGGCTGCCTTTTTCCACTGGTTGAGTGACCAGATCCTCATGATTGAGTACTATGCATATGTAGGGACTAACTATTGAGGAGATCCCAACCTACCACTAGCACCTGGAGCTCAATGGGGTGACATCGGTAAGAAGCAATGCCCAATATCTTGATTATGTTTTTATATATTTATGTTTTATGATTTTTTTATGGATGATAAAAAGGCCTAAATTTTACATGTAGATGTTGGTGATGCACAGCCTGGGGGATCCTCCCCAATGGATAAGCGAGTGGGACTTCACTTTTTCCATAGAGGTGACGATGAGCTCACAAAGCTGGAGGAGAAACTAGATTGGATAACTGGATATCCCAGATGCTACTATAGATTACCTCCCTAGAAGGTTTCAAAGACATGCTGTGGGAGTATCAGGTTGCTTCAATCGCTTGCTACGTAGGGTAGCAAGGGCCATTATGTGCTACCACGAGCACCATTAGAGTGATTTTCATGATGTATCCCTGAAATATTTCTAGCTTCATGATTTTTGTATCATTTTGTATACTTGAAAGCCATAGTGCTTTAGATGAGGTATCATGACCAATTTTTTGTAAGAACACTTTTTATATATATACAGACTCAGTTCCGGTGTTTACATGTGCTTCAAATGGATGAATTATATTTACATGAGTTTTACATATTTTCTACTGTTTATTTTTACTTTATGATTGACCATGTTTATTTTAACAAGTTATGAATGGGAAATATGCCAGTCTAGAATGAAATTTTCCAATGAATCAACAATCATATTATCAGAACTAGGGATATGCCTATAAGTGATGAAATCGAATGACCTTTCTAGCATAAGCACTCTCCGAAAGAGGTGGAGAATTGTATAGTTCCTAATAGTGTAAACGTGATTTAGGTGACAAACCACTAGCTTAGAGTCCATAAACACTACCAAATCATGAATGTCCTGAGATGTAGCCTCGGTGAGAAAACCTATCACTTCTTGATACTCGGTGATGTTGTTGGTAGCTGGACCAATATAGACCGCTCCTAAACTAACTAGGTCATGAGATAGGGAATACAACACCCAAGTCGTTGAAGCAAGGTTCAAGGTATGATGACATGCACCATCAGCGAAACTATAGAAATCCATCTAATCTGCATAACTAGAACATGGTATAAATAGTATGGACATTAAACTCAAAACCATACTGAAAATGACAAAAACAACTGAAATCCAAATATACATATATACAAGGTACCATACAAAAAAAAATTAAGAATAGTACCTCTTCAGGTACAACTCAATACGAGGTTGCACGAAGGGTATCATGTCATAATATACGAGCTCATAAGCCCCTTTCTCTAAGACCTTACTAATGACAAAGGAACCGCACCACATGGATTCGAACTTTCCTTTCCCTAGTTTATCATGTCTCTGATCATAGGTTAGGACTAGGTTTCCTTCACTGAAGACACGAGGTTGAACAGACTTGTCATATTGTGCCTTGATGCATTTTTTGGGTGCCTCTTTATCCAAGGCCACATCTCTTCTACTTTCATCAAGGTTAGTCAAGTACATAAATATTTCTTCCTTGGCGAAAGTGTTTTGGAGAAGTTCTACTATGAGTTTAAGTGATGGAATTCAACACTCGATAGGAAGGATGACTTCTATTCCATAGACCAGCTAAAAGGGTGTGAAACCAGTTGTCATTTTGACTAAAGTCTTGTAAGCCCAAAGTGCAGAAAAGAGAGTCAAGTGCCAGTTGGATTTGTGATATTAAACCATCCTACGCAGCATATTTTTCAAAACTTTGTTAATGGCCTCGACCTAACCATTAGCCTGCGGGTAATATGAAGTTGATTTTTCATGATGAAAACCCAACTTAGCACTCAGCTCAGCCATCATCTGATTCTGGAAATGAGATCCGTGGTCAGTGACTAGTTTGTGGGACTCCAAACCTAGATATCACATGGTTGAATAAAAATAGGGCAGAGGTATTACCATCCTATACATATGTAGGCATTGCCTCATCCCATTTTGTGAAATAATCCACGGCTATGATGATGTAACCATGCCCCCCAGCTGAGGTAGGATTAAAATGCATAAAATCAATAACCCATTTGGAAAAAGGGCCAACTATAATGATAGGGTGTAAAGGAGCAGGGTGGGTGTGCTTTTTTAGATAAAAGTGTTGACAGGGTGGGAATTTCTTAACCACCTCATGACAATATTTGAAGATCAAAGGCCAAAAATACCCAGTGTGAAGGATTTTCTAGGTTGTAGCCATCCCAGAAAGATGACCACCACATGCTCCAGAGTGGCTATCATTCAAAACTGTTTTAGCCTCTTCATGTGTAAGGCATCATTGAAGGATAGAATCAATACCACGTCGGTAAAATGTATCATTCATAATGACATAGTACTTTGCATGGTGACAGATACGACGATGATCGTCACAGGGTATGTCAAGCTGAAATCTTTGAGTTTGGAGATAGATGATCAAATATCCATACCATGGGTTAGTTTTGCTTATCAAGAACAAGAATTCATCAAGGAATGGATCATTGGGCTCAAATTATATCCAAGCACAAGGAAGGTCACACACCAACTCCATAAAAACCAAGGATTTTTTCAAAGTAGACTTGGCGAACTCAAGATCAAATTCCTGTAGAATAACAATCCAACGGGAATATTTTCCCCTAGTACCTGACAAGTCAGAATGTAGTACATAGGGTTTTGATCTGTGAGTACAGTTGTGGTACAAATCAGAATGTAATGACAAAAGTTTTCAACAACAATGACCGTGGCCAAAGCTAACTTCTCCACACATGAGTAACAGGTTTTGGAGTCAATGAGACTCTTACTCATGTAATATATCACATGTTCTTAGCCGTTGGGATTTTCCTATGCTATAACAATTCCAATAGTAGTAGTGGAGGAAGCAACATACAAGAGAAAATATTTTGGGTAATCTAGGGGGGTGTATCATGGGTGAATGGACCAGATCGTGCTTCATATTATCAAAGGCTCATTGGTCCTGGTCATCCCAGAAGAACGAAGTGTCCTTCTTCAGGAGATGCATATAACTGTGTGTTTTCTCTGTGAAGTCGCATCCGAAATGGTGAAGAAATTTTTCCTTCCCTTGCAAAATTTGGAGCTCAGTAATGTTTGTCAGGGCAGGTAAGGCCAAGATAGCGGAAATTTTCAACGGATCATTATGGATGCCATCTTTGGAAACGATGAAGCCAAGAAGGAGTCTAGTCTCAACAAAAAAGACACATTTGTGTGGATTCAGACTTCTGTTATAATGATGACAACTAAGGAAAATGTCTCTAAGGTGCCCTAAATGGTCCTCCTGTTGTTGCGAATAAGAAGGGAGATCATCAAGGTATGGCTCCATGATGTGCTTGATATCATGAAAGGCATAGGACATAGCTCGTTGGAATGTAGCTCTGGCATTCTTTAGTTGAAAAGGTAACTTCCGATATGTGAAGGTTCAACATGGGAAAATTAATTTCGTTTTATGTTGATTGGAGGGCATAGTCTCTATCTGATTGTAGCCATAAATCCATCCATAAAAGAAAAGATGATGCTCCCAACACAGTTATCAATGATCTGAACGACGTGTGGAGTAAGGAAATTGTCCTTAGGACAAGCCTTATTCAAGTCTCAAAAATCGATACAGACTCTAATAGTGACCTGCTTCTTGGTTATAGGGACAATGTTAGATACCCATTTCGTCAGGTACGGGATAAATAAACCCCTCCTTCAGAAGTTTTTCTACTTCAACTTTAATAGCCACAGCCTTCCCAGGATGGACTTGACTTAAATTTTGTCAGACAAGTTTTTCCATGGGATAAGTTTTAATCTCATGTACAACAATTGACGGATCAATCCCATGAATCTCCTCATAAGTCCAAGTAAAAATATCACAAAATTCTTTGAAAAGCACTCTAAAATTTTCAGTTTCCTCCGTCGAACAGTTCTGGCCTACATGAATGTGCTCAACCGTTTTGGGCTTCATTGATATGTCAGTTGGAGTTGTCTTAGTGATGTTGCAAATATTTCCTTCGGAATTAGTGTCTTGCAACAATACAAGTGTTTGCGGATGTGTTGAGCCTCATTTTGTTATCATTTTTAGCGATTAAATAACACATTTAAACACATATTTTTTTATCTTTAGTATGTTTTATGTCACATAGATCGTTATTTCAGCACAAGGTAAGAACAAATTTGATGTTATTATAGCTTTGGTTATTAATATCATTTTTTATTATTTTTTTACTCAAAAGTATATTATTTAAAGCATATTTAATGTATTATTTGATATGTATATTTGTTTGCATATTTTATAGTTCGTTTGGGCAAATTAACACCAAAACATAATCATCCTTCCTTTTGCACCATATGTCTATCTCATGATCCAGCTTGGTGTTGAGCTCGTCATCCAGCCGTCACGCGAAATTCATTGATCGTTTGCCATGTTTGCCCTAGATCGACGCATGTCCATCTCACGGCTCATTGTTCCATTTAGTTCGTCGTTCAGTTTTCCCATCATCCTGTGCATTGTAGATTATCGGTTTTGAGTATTTAAACATAAAATAGCCTGTAATCTCCTTCGCTCTCCATCATGCCAACCATCTCTGTGTTGGACCGATGCATTTAACTCATCCTTTGGAAGGATCACCACTTAGCTACTCACTATCCACGCATTCAAAGGGATGGACATTTGTTGTTTACTCACGGCCTCCACTATTTTAATATTAAACTATCACAAGCCTGTGTGTTTAAGGGATATAATGGCCTGCATTCTAGAAGACTGATTGTGTCATCACCCTTGCTCTCCACAACACCACCAGTCTACATGCTCGCGTTGATGAGGGACATGCGTTCTAGAATACTGCTTCTATGTACAAGCTCGCGTTCAACACCAATCAATCCTCCACGCTAAGGAAGGGATCATCGCCACATCAAGCATGTTGAAGAGGCCTTTTCATGCTAAAGAAGGAGCAGACTCGCCATATTATGCCGTGATCACACTAAAGGAAGAGCCAGACTATGCGTTGGTTGCAAATAAATTATGTGCTTTAAATATTGACTAAAATTATAGAGCAATCGACCTTTAGGGTCAACTTTCTCATCTCTCATGTAAACTATATATATCAGTCTCTGAATACAGAGTAGAGTTAGTCAAAGTTAGTTAGTTAGTCAGGATATTTAGAGAAGTATTTTGTTAAACACTGTAATTCTGTTTCTGAAGTTGAATAAAGAGCTGTATGCATTGCTGTTGAAGATTACGTTTGAGTAGGAGTTAGCAGACTTCATCCCTGATTGTTGAGAGGGCCCCTCATCAACTAGAGGTTCATCTCCTTGTTTAATTTAGTTCTTTCTTTTCTGTTTTAGCTAGTTTAGTTTAATTTCCAGTAAATGCTATTAAATTTCCTTAGATAATAGTAAATGCTATCTTATTTCCTGTATTGCATTAGCTTAGTTTTATTTTAGTAGTTAAATAAGTAGATGCGCGCATCGCTTTGCTTTCAATCATTTGTTTTCAGTCATTTGTTTTCAGTTATTTTCTTTCAGTTAGTTTATTTACTGTCATTTCATTCCAATATTGTTTTTAGTTTTTATTTCTAAACATATAGAATAGTTTGCTTCCATTTGAATTTAGTCTTGTTTATTTATTTCCTGTTATGAATTTTCTTATATAAAATAGTTTGATTTCATTTAGTTTCAGTTTTGTTTATTTATTTATTTCCATGAATTTGCTTAAGTTAATTTCCAGTTATTTTAAATTAAATTCTAGCTTATTAATTAGTTTAAAACGCAATGCTTTCTTTTTGTTTCAGAGTTAGTTTGAAGTTAATTTGCTGATTAAATAGGTTTATTTATTGATTCCATGCATTAGGTTTAGAACTGCATAACTTCAGCTGAAGAATTAATTCATTTAGGTTAGTTTTTACCATTTTTACTGTACGGACCGCCATTCGGACTGTCTATCCAGTCTTCTATTCAACCATCCTTTACAGACCTACTTTTCAGTCTGTCATTTAACCCTCAGTTCTGTTTTTAATGTTTTTTTATGTATTTTCAGATTGTTTCTAGTTTTTTTTTGTCAATGTTTGGATTATGTTTGCAGTTGATCATTTTATTTAAGCATTACAATTAAAGTTTGATTTTTTTAGGTTATTGATTAAGATTTTATTATTCTTCTTTTATTTTTATTTTCACCTTAAATTAAATATGGATTAAGTTGTTCTTATTTCTTAAATATTGAATATTGAATATTGATTTTGTTTTACTATCGTTTTATGTCATGATTATCTTTGTTTTCATATAGAGTTTAGGGTTAGATGTATTGTTTTTAAGAGGAAGTTAAATTATTTGTAATGATAGGAATCATTCTTGTTTTTGGTATGTGTTTATTGAAGAATAAAGTTTAAATATCTTTATTAAGTTTTCTAGTTGCTTTTGTTTATTATATTTATTAAGTTTCCTACTTCCTTTTCTAGTTTTCTATTTTTGTAAGATAAGTTGTCTTTTTACCCCAGCCTTCCGCTTAAGGAGTAGTTAGTTGGTTATTTGTCAATTCAGTTGTTATAAAACTATTTTCAACAACAAAATTTGGTTGAAAAATTTTAATCATTCATGCTATAATACCACAATATCTCATTCAAACCATCATCTGAACCATTATTCAGATCCTTCATAAAGTCTTCCATCAAATCCTTCATATTGATTGATTGATTTATTTGTTGTAATGACATGCTTCATGCTATAACCTGAAAACACTTAAACATTTGTTAGAGATTACTAATTTTGTCATAAAAATAATAAGAGATAAAAGCAAACAAATATTTTGTTCTGAATCTTCCTAATCCTCCCCCAAACCAAAGATATGGCATGTCCTCATGCAAAGGAGAAGAATAGTTTATTTCAGATAATAAAAAGTGCAAGTATGTTGCTATTGTTTTATAAAGAAAAGAAAAATTAACTAGTAAAGGACAGTGATTCAGATATGTATATTTATGAAAAATAACAGTGCTTAGAAAGACCATATAAAGAGACAATAATATAATTGAAAGAATGTCATAGGAAAAGCTAGACATCTATGCGTCATTGTAAAGATATCTTGTCATCATAAAATACTTTAAGTTCACCCTGGAGTGTGTGAGAGATGTAACTATGGGTCCCATTTCTAGGATAATAACATCCTAGGTATTGATTGAATTAGATGGCTAGGTCCAAGCCCAACTTACAATGATTCTCAAGTGACAAGAAAAATAATGGGCCTTAACATTTTATTTATAATTTTTCAAAAAAATTCTGTATATGATCATTATTTTACGAATAATGTGCATAGTAGTGCATTAACCAGATCTCTTACCCGATATTTCCCCACTGCCAGTAGGCCTGTTCAGTACCCCGACGAGTTTATCTTGGTACCATGCAAGTATAGTCCCACTGCCAGCGAGCCTATTCAGTACCCCGGTGGGTTTACTTGCATTTATCGAGCTTCCTGGTTTTAAGTTGTTACGCAGGATTGACCCGCTGCCAGCAGACCTATTCAATACCCGGACGGGTTTTCCTTGTATATAATGATATTAAATATATGGAAACCGATTGGTACTAGAGCATGCTAATCCCTGCTAAAACACATAATTCAATTTTACAGAAATAAAATAAACTTACAAATAGCTTTTCATACTGCCCTTAATCATAAATCATGTCAAAAGAGAATAACTTAAAGCTGTTCTTTGACCTTAGAATCCATCCTTTTTAGAAGAGATAAGTAATGTTCTCCACAGGTAAAAATTCCACCTACTCTCGAGTTATCACAAAGAGATATTTAAGAGAATTTTTTTGATAACAAGTATAGGATGAACTAGTAATACAAAGGCACAAGATGAATGATAATGAGAATAGGTCTTATCAAGCACTGTTCGAAATAACAAATCAGAAATATACATGTCTGAATCAAAATATCAGAAACTATATGAATCATAAAAGGAGCGGTTAAGAATGATATGCAAGGTGTTATCCTTAATTGTCACTACAAAGTGCAAATTAAGAAAAGTTAAGATACCTTGCAAGCATAATTACCTTTTCCAAATAATACTTCATGAGCTACTTATAGAGCTAAAGTATCCATGATCGTGACTGCAAAACCACTTGTTAGATGATTCAATTTATTCATAAGAATATAGAAAGAAAAAGATTCGCATGTAATTTATTTTATCAGAAGTGACTCTTATTTATGCATAGAAACAAAAACATATCTACATATATACAAGTGATGATAACCCAAAATGATTTCACGGATGAGGAGGAGGACTATTTTTTATGTTGTTTATCAACCTAGCAATTGTTGGAGCGCACTTTGTGTTATTTAAAGTTGCAATATTAACTGCCTTCTACTTGGCGAATGAAGGGAATAATTTAAACTTTAATCTTATAAAGTGATGATTAACCCAAAATGATTTCACGGATCAGGAGGGTTGACAAATTAAGTGTTGAATTGAATAGTGCATATTTTTCCCAACATTTTGGTGCCATTGCCGGGGATCGAACTCGGGTCACCCGCGTGACAAGGGGGAATACTTACCACTATAGTACAATGACCCTATTGTTTATATACTTACTCATCAACCAGAACAATATACAACAGAAGTAGATAGGATGCACTCCAGGTCACCCACGTGACAGGCGGGAATACATATATACAAGTGATGATAACCCAAAATGATTTCATGGATTAGGAGGGTTGACAAATTAAGTGTTGAATTAAATAGTGCATATTTTTTCTCAACATTTTGGTGTCATTGTCGGGGATCGAACCTGGGTCACCCGCATGACAGGCGGGAATACTTACCACTATACTACAACGACCCTGCTGTTTATCTACTTAGTCATCAACCAGAACAATATAAAACAGAAGTAGACATGATGCGCTCCAAAGAACCATGCTAATATAGAATCAACGAAAGCTCTATAAATGCAAGTAAACCCATCGGGGTACTAAATAGGCTCGCTGACAACGGGACTATACTTGCATGGTACCAAGATAAACCTATCGGGGTACTGAACAAGCCTACTAGCAGTGGGGAAATATCAAGTAAGAGATCTAGTTAATGCACTACTATGCACATGATTCATAAAATAATGATCATATACAGAAAAATTTTGAAAAATTATAAATAAAATGTTAAGGCCCATTTTTTTTCCTGTCACTTGAGAATCACTGTAAGTTGGGCTTGGACCTAGCCATCTAATTCAATCAATACCTAGGATGTTATTATCCTAGAAATGGGACCCATAGTTACATCTCTCATGCACTCCGGGGTAAACTTAAAGTATTTTATGGTGACAATATATCTTTACAATGAGACATAGATGTCTAGCTTTTCCTATGGCATTTTTTCGATTATATTATTGTCTCTTTATATGGTCTTTATAAGCACTGTTATTTTTCATAAATATACATATCTGAGTCATTGTCCTTTACTAGTTAATTTTTCTTTTCTTTATAAAACAATAACAACATACTTGCACTTTTTATTATCTGAAATAAACTATTCTTCTCCTTTGCATGAGGACATACCATATCTTTGGTTTGGGGAGGATTAGAAAGATTTGTAATAAAATATTTGTCTGTTTTTATCTCTTATTATTTTAATGACAAAATTGCTTATCTCTAACAAATGTTAAAGTGTTTTCAGGTTATAGCATGAAGCATGTTCTTACAACAAATAAATCAGTCAATCAATATGAAGGATTTGATGGAAGACTTTACAAAGGATCTGAATAATGGTTCAGATGATGGTCTGAATGAGATATTGTGGTATTGTAGCATGAATGATTAAAATTTGTCAAACAAATTTTGTTTTTGAAAATAGTTTTATTTTTGTATGGATGCTTTGACCTTAAAATTTCTTTTGTTATCATTTTACTATTAGCATCTTTTTATTTAAATACACGTGAAAACTATTTTTCTTGAATGTTATTTATGCATTTGTGATATATGTTCAAGCTGTCCAAAGTTTTAATTTGGATAGGGTTGAACTAACTATAAACTTTATAAAATTATTTATCAAACGCATATGCTTGTTAAATGACACACATCTTGAATTTAGCTATAATAGCATGGTCTCCTAAGAAATCTAAATCTTTTACTATTCCATCATTTTTTTTCTAAGACTGGTAAAATCTTTTCTATTTTGACATGAAATAAATATTCTTTTATAAGATTAAAGTTTAAATCATTCCCTTCATTCGCCAAGTAGAAGACAATTACTAGCGCAACTTTGTCTTCTTCCTTAATCATTTTCTTTTTGCTCAGTGGGACCTAGTATTTCTCTGGTTTGGGGGAATGTTGAACCTCATTTTGTTATCATTTTTGGTGATTAAATAATACATTTAAACACATATTTTGTTATCTTTAGTATGTTTTATGTCATGCATATTGTTATTTCAGCACAAGGTAAGAACAAATTTGATGTTATTATAACTTTGGTTATTAATATCATTTTTATGATTTTATTAACTCAAAAGTATATTATTTAAAGAATATTTAATGTATTATTTGAGATGCATATTTGTTTGTATATTTTATAGTTTGTTTGGGAAAATTAACACCAAAACGCATTTAGTCTTCCTTTCGCACCATATGTTCAGTTCATGATCCAGCTTGGCGTTCAGCTTGCCCATCAGCCTATGCACTATTAACATCCAATATCAGGCATTAAACATTGAAGAAATCTGCAACCCATTTTGTTGACCACGTGCCCAGGTGATAGCATAATCATCAATCTAGAAGAATTGCCGATGCATTGATTTTGCCATCCTGTTTTTGCTGCTCATGCATTCAAAGGATGGAACATTCTAGAGGATTGTCGTCATCATGATGGTGTTGCTTACTACCACATCACCATCCCATGCGTTCAATTGAAGAAGCACCCTCATTCTAGAAACCTATCATTGTGTGCTCTTCTCTATTCATCGCGATGCAATGTTTTCCCTAGATCCAAACCAACATATCTAGCTCATGGCTCAGTGTTCCATTCAGCTCACCGATCAACTCACTCATCAGCCTGTGCGCTGTCCATAATCAGTTTTGCGCATTTAAACATGAAACAGCCTACAACCGACTGATCATTCACGTGTCTGGATCGCACACCAACTTGCAAACTCACACGCTCGTGCTAATGAGGGACCCGCGTTCTAGAAGCCCGTTGTTGTGTACAAACCTGCGCTCAACACTAGTCCATCCTCCATGCTAAGGAAGGGATCATCACCACATCAAGCACACTGAGGGAGGCCTGTTCACGCTAAAGAAGGAGCAGACTCACCACATTATGCCACGATCACACTGAAGGAAAAGCCAGACTATGCGTTGACTGCAAATCAATTAGTGCCTTTAAAGATTGACTAAAATTAGAGAGCAGTTGACCTTTGCAGGTCGACTTGCTCATCTCTCATGTAAACTATATATATCAGTCTCTGAATAGAGATCAGAGTTAGTCAGAGTTAGTTAGTTAGTCAATATATTTAGAGAAGTAGTTCATAAACATTGTAATTATGTTTATGAGTTTGAATAAAGAGTTGTATGCATTGTTGTTGAAGATTTTGTTTGAGTAGGAGTTAGCAAACTTCACCCCTGATTGTTAAAAGGGCCCCTCATCAACCAGAGGTTCATTTCCTTGTTTAATTTAGTTCTTTCTTTTCTGTTTTAGCTAGTTTAGTTCAATTTCTAGTTTGTTTTCATTAGTTAATAGTAAATTCTATTTTATTTCCTGTATTGCATTAAAGTTAGTTTTATTTCAGCAATTAAACAAGTAGATGTGTGCATAGCTTTGCTTTCAGTCATTTGTTTCTAGTCATTTGCTTTCATTTATTTGCTTTTAGTTAGTTTATTTACAGTTATTTCATTTCAATATTGTTTTTAGTCTTTATTTATAAACATATAGAGTAGCTTGCTTTCATTTGAATTTAGTCTTGTTTATTTATTTCTTGTTATGAATTTGCTTATATGAAATAGTTTGCTTTCATTTAGATTTAGTTCTGTTTATTTATTTCTTGCCATGAATTTGCTTAAGTTAATTTTCAGATTCTTTAAATTAATTTCCAGCTTATTAATTAGTTTAATATGTGTTGGGCACCCTATATGCAAGTTAATTAAGCCAACATACAGAGTGTTCAATATAAGTCAACCCAGGGAAGTCTCTTATTTCAAGGATAATGCACACTGTATATGCTTTAAACACTGAGTAGTTGATGTTATAAACGAATTACCCTAATTTCCTATTTAGCCAAACTCATCCCATAATCTACTTAATCTAGCTTACCTTCTTAAAAATGCAATCACAAATACCTTCTTACGATCCTTAATATAGAATTAAAAGATTCAGGAAATAAATATCTAGCTTAATTTTGCAGAAAGTTAAATCCTCAATTACCAAACCATCTAAAGATCCATCTCAACTATCTTAATTCGACTTAATCTAGGAATTCAAAGTACAGGAATTAAGTTCTACAATTATAAATGTGAAGGAATAAACTGTAAGGATCTAAAGAAAACAACAATTGAAAGAACTAGGGATGAAAAAGGCTATCACAGCTATCACACAGTTGCATAAGGGAAAGTTAACCTACACAGTCGACTGTCACACCACGCCACTACAGTTTACAGAGGATGCAATTAGTGATCATTCAAATAAACACATGACAAATCGATGACTATTGCAGCTTACTGTAAATAAAGGGATTTGTCACAAAATCCAAACCACACAACAGAATAAATAAAATACCTAATTAACTCAGCAATCCCTGTGGGAAGGCGGGCCCAGCCTTCACACAGAGATGCTGGAAGTAGCGCATGTTAGAACGCCGAGATCTGAAAAATAAAAATCCTTGTATTAAAATGGAAGGTGAACACGCAACCTCAGCCACAGCTTATACAATAAATTTGATTATTTTTTCAACCCCTGGCTCAGAATAGTTCCCATTATTTATACAATTACAATCATAACATCTTCCCACTATTATCGCGAAGCCGTGATGATCTCTGATCTTCAAGCTGCCTCAATTACGATAAGCTGTTACAATCGTGGCAAGATGGAAGAAGAAAATATAAGAAGGCTATTACTCAAGCCAGAAATGACAATCATGATCAATCGAGCAGATACTTCATGGATTGCAGCTATTCTTGAGTAGTGGCGCACTGTTGCCTCCGAATCTGTTGCATCCTGTTGCAGCTACCTTTATACAACTTGCATGGAATAGTATTCTTTTGACCGTGCTCTTTGGGAAACGATGGAATGGATGGTGATGATTTCAGCAATGAATTTTTATCCCTATCTTGGCATGTTCATCTTGCTACACCTGTATCCTTTACATCTTGAATTATCTTTATAAAACCACCATATGTTAGCATAATTCAAGATGTAAAGCCCTGATTACAATAATCCTAAGCATTAATAAAATAAGACAATGATTAACTATACATGTATGAATTGAGGAACCGAGTGAAGGAAAAACATCTATTTAGTGTACATAATAGAGTAGGATGAGGCAAAAAGAGGTAGGTAAAGGTGGTCAAAAAGGGGTCATTTATGGGCCCAACATCCCCCCCCAACTATCCTGTTGCATGTCCCCATGCAACAACCTCCATTAGTCTAAATCTGAATCTAGAATTGTACTTCATTCATGGAGAGAAGAAAAGTTATATGGGAATTCAGGTGTTCTTTGGTTTTCCAAGAATCCCTTATGGACAACCCAATATATCCAACACATTTGCTCTTCTGCCTTTGTTAATGAGAAGTCTTCCCTGTATGGTTTTGATGGCCACCAGATGAGAGGAAATTTTAATTTGAGTCCCAGCCAATTAAATCCACATTCCTTCATGCATCCAACATATCCCTCAACCCTGGAAAGTGCATGTTTAAAATTCCTGTAACAGTAGGGATCTCTATTTCTAAGGGTTGAAGAGGAAGCCTGCCATCTGTGTTGGCTACCTTCCAAAGCCAATTGTTGATGCTTGTAAATCTGGCTGACACAAGTAGAGATAACATTTTCTTGAAGTTCCATTATCCATTGAGTTTGGATGGGACACGTGAGTACATTCTGCTGATGAGAAAGGAGAATACGAGGGTTTTGAGGTTCGCTTCGAATCCAAAGGTTAGAGTGGGACTCATTATGAGAGAAAGTTTGGAAGGATATTTCCCAATTAACATGATTGCTAACAAAGGAGGAAAAAGCCCTCAATTGAACATCACCTGAGAAAGGGATAGGATTCGAATGGCGATCCAAGGGATAGCCAACTCATGCAAATAAAGCTCACAAAACAAATTTTGCTCCTCAAAGTCACTTTCTAGAAATGTTTCCAGGAATTTAGCTGAGGTCGCTATTTCATACAATCTCCCTTCTTTTACAGCCCTCGGTTTAAACCAGATGAACTGCTTAAATAAAAACACAGGGTAAGAGTAGGATGGCACTCTGGTACCCAACAATTCATGAGAAAGAGTATACAGCTGATCTTTTCCCACCTGCATGGATTTGAAATTTTTCAGTTCCTTTAGCTCCTTCTGTAACTCTTCCCCATAGATTTTCTGGGACATGAGTTCTTCTGTCCGTCTTTCCTTCAATTCCCTGATGGTCTTCCTATGTTCAGCAAGGGAAACCATCCCTTCTTGACACCTCTCCACCTGACTCCTCCACTTCCTCACTTCTATTCTTAGGATTGAGAGTTCTATTGTCAGCCTCAGGATTTCTTCATCTTCATCATGTTCTTCATTATCAGAATCCAAATTGACAAAATTTTGAGGAAGTTGAGTCCATACCTTATCATATGATGTTCCAATTCGAACATCTTGTACCGCCTGCATGGATACTTCTGAAATCACTTCTGGGGGTGCTGGTTCTTGTGTAACAGCATCCCTTCCTTGAATTTCTCCCGCAGCAACTTCAACCATAGGTGCCTCTGAAACAACTTATGGGGATGCTAGTTCTTGTGTAACAACATCCTCTCCTTGGAGTTCTCCAATAACAACCTCAGCAGTTGATTGTGAAGGTGTTGGTTCTTGTGTGATAACCTCTTCTTGAATTTTGGTCTCCCCATCTGCCTGATTGTCAACTACAGCTTTGACAGGAGGATGCAAGGCCACTAGTTCTTGTGTAACAGACCCTTGCCCTTCTATTTCTTCATGTTGTTGGGGTTGTAGAGTTGCTTCCATGTCTTCTACAATATGGAGATGTTCTTTGATGATTTCAGTGTCCCCTGAGGATTATCATTGCGTTTGTTCATCCTCTCCTAAATCCAAATCTGGAATTATATCCATTTCGGGATTGATTTCTTCTTGCTTCCTGAGAATCTCCATAGAAAATTCTAGGGATGTTGGTTCTTGTGTGACAACATCCTCGTTAACTTCCTCATTTTCATGTTGTTGGAGTTCCATTTCTATTAATTCTATGTCCTGAGATGGCTCAGGAGTCACAATGCAGACTTCTTCATTAAATTCAAGAATATTTTTAACCTCTAGTTCATGTACCCCAATTTGGGTGGAAAATTCAACGAGAATATTTAGGGATGTTGGTTCTTATGTATCAACACCCCATTCAACTTCATCATCATCCTACTACTGGGGTTCCATTTCTATTAGTTTTGTGCCCTGGGACGGTTCAGGAGTCATGGCACAGACTTCTTCACTAAAATCAAGAATAATTTCAGCCTCTAGTTCATCTGTCCCAATTTGGGTGGCAACTTCAACAGGAATATTCTGAAATGATGGTTCTTGTGTATCATCACCCTATTTATCTACTACTCCCTTTGTTGGAGTTTCTCTTGGGGATATTCACCATCCTTCCAATCAGATTTTCCTTCTTCTGTTGGTTGTGACTGTAATTGTTCATTTTCCCCCCTTTCTGTACCAGGGATCATTTCTTCATCCCCCACTTCTATCCTCGATGCTTCTTGTCCTTGTTCTTCCACAACTGCTAGTACAAGCTGTTGTGTCACAAAGGCACAAACTATGACTTTGTATCCTGACTGGTTAAATATTTCTCCACGTACAGGGTAGACCACTCTTTCTTCCTCCTCACCATCATCGGCAGGAGGTGATCCTTCTAATCGGTCTGCAGCTTGAACCAGTGTGTGCAGCTTTTTTTCTACCAGCTTCCTGCATGCTTCCTTCCAATTTTCTAGTTCTTTCCGAAGTGATTGTACTTCTTCTTTTAATAGACCATTTTTGTACAGAATTCCCTCAATTTGAGGTTCTTCTGTAGTTGGTTCCTGTGGGGCATCATTTTCTTTGGGTCTCAGAATGGGGAATTCAATCTGTGCTTCTAGGCTTTTCCATCTTTCCCGTGCTGCTTCAGCTGCTGTAATTGACCTGGTTCTTTTTCTTCTTATTGGTGGTGATGACTGTACCTCTTATTTTGATCTCCTTCTTTTCCTTTGTGGTGCAGGAATCTCCAGATTTGCAACTGATGTGGAAGGGATATCTTCTATCTCAGTGTTTTCCTATTCTTCTTCAATCAGAGTTCCCCCCCATTCACGGGAAGATTCAATGGTCAACACCTCTATTTTTCCTTCTATTATCATGGCTCTAACATCCTTAGCTTTAGTTTTATAGCATCTAATGTTGCTCCAGCTTCATCCTCTGCTGTCAGAGCTTCCATATTATTTAATCTCTCCACAGGGTTTTCTCATGCATTTTCCTCCAATTCTTCTGCTTGGTTATCTGACTGATCATCTGATCCAGTCTCATATCCCCCCCCCAAACTAAATTGGAGGGACTCTGATCCCCCTATTGCTCCTCATCTCCCCCCAACTGTACATTTTCATGCTCCTCTTGGTTTTGAACAACCCCCAAGAGTACAGGTACTTCTACTTCTTCCTCTATTGGAATGCTAGGAAAAAGGGCGGGTTCCTGGTTTATCTGAATTTGATCAGTGAATTGCCCCCAGGTTTGGTTCCTTTGAGCTAAGGCCCATAAAATTATTAATTTGATTAGGCCATGGTGGGTAAGGGAGGAGTTTGGATGCTTGGCTATTCTAACAAACCCTGCCATATGGTACAGGTCATTAAATAGATAAATGGAATGTTCAGTAAGTCCCCATGGCGGAGATGAGATAATAGAGGAAGTTCAGAATAATAAACAGTTTGATACCTACCTTCACAAGTGATATAATTCTTGAGGAAACTTGCTACTTGATCCCATGGCCGAGGCAGTGACTGTAACGCTATCCCTCTCGTTGACTGATGAATTTGCTCCCCCTTTATTAGAAAATCCTATACTGCAGCAACATTGGGGGTTCTTCGAACAAACCAGGCTCTTCCCACCTGAGGAAGTTCGGTGACCTTAGCCACTATTCCTTCAAAGACTTCTATACATAACCCCTGAACCTCTGAGAGGGTTTTGTTAAGATTTAAGGCAAATTGTAGAGCTGTCTCTCGATGAAACCCATTCAGGCGTTGGAAGAATTCAATCCAGCCCGCAACTTCAAAAATAGAGAAAACATTATCATTTCTTCTTAGTTCTCACATATTTGGAGGTTCATTCTAAGTTGGGATACCGATGTTTGTTTGACCTCAAAATTCTTTATCAGTCTGACAGATTACAGGTCTCGGCAATGGAGGTTAAAGCACAAATTATGCATGAACAACTGAGAGTGGAGTTGGGTAAATTCGGAAAGTTTAAGAGCATGGAAATTTTTGGAATTTTATCCCAAATTAGGAAACGTGGTGGTTATCAGATAAACTTAAATGACCATTAAGTTGTACGAGTGGACAGTTAACGGTATGCGAGTGTAATAATGGGCACAGAAAGGAAGGTATGATTAATGTTGTCAAATCTCGTTAACGCTTAATCAAGTAAATAATCAGAACCATACCTTCAAAAATATGCGATGAACGGTGACCTTTGAGAATAGTAAAGTGTGTGAAGTGCAGCCATTTAAATTTTATCATTATTGCAGGTGTGCTGAAATGACCTTTTCTCCCGGCAGACCAAAACCATCTTGTCAATCTTGTCGGAAACATAATGAATGATGTGAAGTAAATCGGAATCGACAGCATCAGAAATTGGGGCCAAATCTGGAGGAATCGCGAACCAAGGTTGCAAAGATTTTTTCCAATAATGGAGGAGTCATAGCCATGGACCATAGAGAAATCAAGCAGTTTCGTGGAGTCACAGCCATGAATCATAGAAAAATTACCATTTTTGGTGGAGACGCAGCTGCTGAAAAAAGGTAAAAATGGTAAAAATGGAAGAGGTAAAAGTGGGCAAGATTGAAATGGTGTCACACTTGCCAGAAAAGGTAAAAATGGACACAAGTGAAATGGTGTCACAGCTGCTGGAAAAGGTAAAAAAAATGGACAAAAGTGAAATGGTGTCGCAGCTTCCGGAATCGAAAAAAAGCATTAAGTTGCAGTGTTGCAGCTGTGCGAAACGGGGTAAAGGGAGGTATTTTACGGTGTTGCAGCTACAGAAAAATGGAAAAATAGGCAACATTTTACGGTGTTGCAGCTACGCAGAACGGGGTAAAGGGCGGTATTTTATGGTGTTGTAGCTGTAGAAAAATAGAAAAATAGGCAATGTTTTACGGTGTTGTAGCTGCACAGAATGGGGTAAATGGAGGTATTTTACAGTATTGCAGCTGCAGAAAAACAGAAAAATAGGAAAACTATTATGGTGTTACAGCTGCAACTAACTTGTTCAAGGAGTTTTCTTATGATGAAGGAAGTTACAAAAGGACGACCCCGGTCATTAGGCCCGATCATGACCATTTCTCTTTAGGCACATCCCTGCACATATTATTTATAATAAAAAAACGGATCAAGTGCAAAGGAAAAAGATAGAAATAATAGTAAAAATATCAATTTATTTATGTACAAAAACTTATGTAAGATTTACAGCGATTATCTAAAGATTGACAGGGGAAGAGAAAGATTCATGCCCTTATTCTAACTGTTATTCCGAATCAGCTGCAATCTATGAAGTGAATGTGTCTTTCAAAATGGGCTTATGGTACAGTTACAGCCTGTAACCATTAGCAAATAATGGTGCATGATTCTCATCAATGGTTACTAGGTGGACTGTACCATTATCAAATACTCTGTCTACCAGGTATGCGCCCAACCATCTTGTGCGTAACTTACCCTTGAAGTCCCTTTTGAATCTTGAATCGTATAATAATGCCCAGTCTCCTTCGTAGAAGACTTTCTTTTTAATGAATCGGTCGTGCTAATTGGATCTCTGTTGCTAGATTAATATTGTCTGATCCACAGCAGCTAAACGTTTCTCATCAAGTTCATTCAATTGATTCAATCTTCTCTTCTGGGCTTCAGTCACATCTAAGTTTACCTCCGTAGCTGTCTTCAAAGTCTTGATTTCAAATTGAATGGGGAAGACAATACTTTTCCCATACACCAAGTCATAAGGAGAGAAACCTGTAGTATTACGCCAAGTAGTACGATATGCCCACAATGCTTCCAAAATTCTATCAGCTCGTTCTCTACGATGGCTCCTGGACGTTTTGGTAAGGATGGCTTCAATAACTTTGCTAGTGCTTTCCACCTAGCCATTGGCCTGGGGATGGTATGGTGAAGCTATCCGGTGCTGAATATGGTACTTTCATAGCAGAGCTTCAAATTGATGCGACACAAACTAAGGTCCTCCATCTGTAACCACTTCCTTGGGTACTCTGAAACGGGTAAAGATTTCACCATACAGGAAATCGATCACAGCCTGGTCATTGGATTTCACCAAAGCCACATCTTCTACCCATTTTGTCATGTAGTCGGTACAAACCAAGATGTAGACTTTCTTCCTGGAATGAGGGCTGATAGGACCAACAAAATCTAATGCCCATCTGTCAAAAGGTTCAACCACCAGTTGTGGTTGAAGAGGCATTTGATACAATCTGTTAGGTTGGCCCATCCTCTGGTAGATGTCACAAGACTAGACATATTTTTTTGTATCCCTGAAAAGGGTCGACCAATAGTAGCCCATTCTCAGTGCTTTGTGTCTTGTCGCCTATTTGCAAAATGTCCCCCACAAGGTTCGTCATGGCAGGCCTTCAAAATATGGAATATTTCATCTTCTGATCTCAAGATCAGGGCCTGTGTAGAAGAGATGACCGTCTATCCAACAATACCCGGCACTTTGTTTAATGATTTTTATCTTTTCTCTTTTTGACAAATGTTCCAAAAGCTTCCCTGCAGCCAAGTAGTTAGTGACATCTGCATACCAAGGGGAGTGAGCTGAAACTGCAACTAAGTGTTCATTTGGAAAAGAGTCCTCAATAGGTAGATTATCATCACTATTAGTAAACTGAGATAAGAAATCAGTGACAACATTTTCTTTTCTAGGTCTATCTATAATGGTGATATCAAATTCCTATAATAATAACAGCCATCTAGTTACCCGAGCATTTGTAATAGGTTTATTCATTAGATACTTGATGGCCGAGTGGTCAGTGTGCACAAAGGTAGGATATCCAGTGATATAATGTCAAAATTTGTTAATGGAGTAAACAATGGCTAAAAACACCTTCTCGGTAACAGTATAATTAAGTTCAGCAGGGGCTAAGTTTTTGCTAATATAATAATCTGCATAAGGTGCTTGACCATCCTATTGTCCTAAAATTGCTCCAATGGCGGTATCAGTGGCATATGAAGAAATGTGAAAAGGCAGGGCCCAATTGGACCCTCTTAGGATGGGAGTTGTGGACAGCTTCTCTTTAATTTTAACAAATGTTGTCTAGCATGCCTCATTCCAAGTAAATTGCACATCCTTCATTAACAATGAAAACAAAGGAGAGGCAAGTTTGGAAAAATTTTCTATAAATCTTCTATAATATCCAGCATGCCCTAAGAAACTCCGCACTTCTTTCTGAGTTCCAGGAGTAGGTATATTTTTTATTACCTTGATTTTAGAGGGGTCTACCTGGATGCCATCTGTAGAGATAAAATGCCCCAAAACTACCCCTTAACTCATCATCATATGACACTTTTTAGTGCTCAAAGATAGCTGGGTCTGCTCACATCGTGTTAAAACCTTTTCCAAGTTTTTCAATGCTTCTTCAAAGTATTTTCCATAAGGAGTAAAATCATCCATAAAAAATTCCATACTATCATTAACCAAGTCTGAAAAGATGCCAATCACATCTCTTTGAAATGTGGTTGCTGCATTGCATAAGCCAAAGGGAAGTACTTTGTATGCAAAAGTTCCCCAGGGACAGATGAAGGTAGTTTTATCCTGGTCTTCAGGAGCAATCTGGATTTGATTGTACCCACTAAACCCATCCAGGAAGGAGAAAAAATTCTTCCCGGATAAGGTGTCAAGTACTTGATCGATGAAAGGTAGGGGGAAGTGATCTTTTTGTGTTTCCTTGTTCAGCTCTCTATAGTCCACACAGACTCCCCATTTACCATTCTTCTTGGGAACCATCTGTTGATGTATTTTTAACTTTAGAATGTATTCACTTGTATATCTTATGTATTGTACCCCGATGTTTATTCCGGGAATTATCTATAATGTAATTGTGTCATGTCATACCCCGATGTTCCGAACAGGAGATTCAATAATGTAAAAAAGGCATGTAAAGTCATTGAGGTTAACCCTCCATTGTAATTCGGGGAAATAATCCCCATGATTATGTCAAGGTTAACCCTCCTCGTTGATTGGAGGTCAAATTCCCCATAGTTGTGGGGCACTAGGGTTATTAGACTCTCCTAGAGATGTCTGATCTAGTAAGTAATTGTTAATTGGGGCTGACACGTTAAAGTGGACATTAAGTGAAAAAAAAGAATATAAATAAAGAGTGAGCCTCTCTATTTATCACACACACACTCACTCACTAGGGTGCATGAGTGAGAGAGAAGTAGCTCTCTCAAGTGTGTGTGAGAGAGAGAGAGAAGCTGTGGAGATCATCTTTATGTTTTTGGGTTTTACTGCTACCATTGTGTTGTGCCCCTACCCAACAGCCTTTAAAAAAACATTATTTCATCAAACAAAATTGTATTTTGTTTTGATGAAATGTTTGAATTTCATATAGTAAAAGTAAAGAATTGACAGCTACTGAAATGATGATATTCCAGAAGCTACTGAAACATGAAATTCAATGTTTTTAAAAGAAACCTTTGCGAATTATGGATTAGTTGAAAGAATTGCCACAAATCATGTTCTTACCAAGAGATCTCTGTACCTAAGAGAACCTGGGATTTACACACTGAGTCACATCTTCGATTAGTCATTTGGAGAATGAAAAATGGTACTAAAAGAAAGTCAGAATTCAGATGTTCATTCATCAAGTTTGTTTTATCATTGTATGATTTTGTCTTAAGAATTCTATTTAAAACCAAGGTCATGATCATAATCACTTTCAATGCTTTAAACATTTTTATTCTCATCTTATTGACTTGACTTGCCTTTT
>LPNX010973900.1:117481-138444 GCA_001517045.1 Pseudotsuga menziesii
AGGATCCCAGACTGGGTCATTTTTCCCCGTTGCGGGCATAGTCAAATACGCCCGTCAACACATTGGTGATAATTCTATCTTTGAGTAAGTTGTGTGGTTTTCTCCTTTCTGGTTTCCCCAAGGAAAATTCTTTGTGTCTCTTGTCTCTTGTGTTTTATTGTTGTGCATGTTATTCTCTCAGATAAAATCCTAAGATCATAATGCTAGCTTAAATGATAAAAATATAACATGGTATTAGAGCTAACCTAAGAAGAAGACATTGTGCATCTGCAGAAGCTAAGCATTCTTACTTTTTGGGTCTCTCTCCACAATCCATCATCAAAAGTATGCTAGGCTAACTCTCCATTAAAGGACACATCTTTCTGTTGAAGCAGAATTCGATTCCGGACATTTTCAATTTTTGGTGAGGGAAATTAGGGCTTCTTACATAAGAGGAATTTTTTAGTGAGCCCGACAGCATAGGATTTATCTCCTCATCAAAATCAAAGTTTAGATACTCGGATTGATATTTTTGGTTGGGTACAACTCCGGGAAATTCAAACCCTACATTAGAGGAATTTTGGGGTCTAAAATGGGCCTCCTAAGGAAAATAATAAAATAATAGTTAAAATAATAAAATAATATTGATTAATTTTGGAGGAAAAANGTGTGTACTCGTTGGATGCGGAATCAAATTCCGCATTCAATGAGCTCTCCCGATCGAAATTTGAGTAAAAACACAATGAGATATGTCGAAAATACGAACACAAAAAGTAGTATTTTTTAATGACAAATATGCCAATTCAACCATTATGGTTGACTTATTTTATTGAAATTCTATTGGTTCTTGAATTCCAACGCACAAAAACTTATTTTGGCACGTTTTCTTATAAGGCCCATTTTAGACCCCAAATTTCCTCTAATGGTTTGACCCCAGGCTGAAAAAAACCTAAAATACTAAAAAAGATAAGTTTTGGTGCATTCGCCATATCATGGGATTGGAGAAGGATAAAGAGCTGAAACTTTCACTATGTCGAAATTTCAGCCTCAGATTCTCGATATTCTAGGAGATATGACCCCTCTAAGTTAGGGTTCCAACCTCTTCCAAGATTCATCCCTAAACAGGACACCTGGGGTGAATTGCTATATCTCAGGATACAAAGGTCCAAATGAAATTTCTAAAGATGTTCCAAAAAGGGAATGGACTGTACTTTCTATGGTCTGAATTTCAGACCTAGAAGATGAAACAGTGACACATGTCATCCCATACAACTTCACTATGCTGAACATTCCTGAAATAGGTCACCTTGGGAAACCAATCATAAGTCTGAATTGGTGAAACCTATGGTGTTGGAATAGGGACAGGTGAAGCTACCTCAGTGTGAAGTTTCAAGAACAGAGTAGTTGTTGTGGAGATACTGCAAAAACAATATCAGGCATTTCTGCAGAAGAAATTGAAAAACTAGGACTTCCTGTTCTGGGAGCTTCCCTCCACTGTTTTCAGAAAAGGAGTACATTAGACAGCTCACCTTGAAGAAGTATATCTTTCTATCCAATAAGATTTGAAAGAGTCCAAGCTTTGAAAATTAGGGTTTCTCTAACAAACCCTAGAACAGCCAGCTTCGGAACTAGGACAGGCACCTCAAATCGATAAGATCTAATCTTTTGCTATTTTCATTTGAGGTTCTCATTTCAAAGTAATCTCTCACATCAGCTTGATGATAATATTGGTGAAGTTGACAACTTCCAAGCATGGAAGTATATGATCTCTTCGAAAAAAATGAATTGGACACCTACATAAGTAGAAAGATTCCAGTTCCAGAGGGAGATGAGACTAAAAGACTTACACAAGAAGAACTTGGTCAAGGCCAAGAAGATCATTGCTGATTCAATCATAGATCAACTTGTACCACAAGTGTCTTCCCTAAAGAAACCGAAAGAGATGTTGATTCCTTGACCAATCTATTTGAAGGGAAGAACATAAATCGGAATATGATTTTGAGAAAACTGTTGAAGGATGTGAAGATCCAGAATGTAGAGACCATACAGTCATACTTTACAAGGGTCTCTCAAATCAAAGAACAAGTTGTAACAATAGAAGAAGAAGTGGAGACTGCAGAAGTGGTGATAGCCACCTTGAATGGCCTCCCATGATCATGGGATTCATTCATGCGAGGAATGTGTGCCAGAAGGAAGTGATTACTTTCAGCAAACTCTAGGAAGAGCACACATAAGAAAAAGAAGCTCGACTCATAATAAGAGAAGAGAATATGGGAGAAACTGAAGATCAAGCTCTCACCATCCAAAGAAGATCCCTCAAGCGATGAGGAATATGAAGAACTCAACTCTTGAAGAACCTCTTATCCATGTTAGCATTTGGATAAGAAATGATGCTATTATGAATGAAGAATATGATGAAGCTGAAGTCTCAAGAAGGAGTCTACCCACGAAACAAATAAAGATAAGTATTTAATTGTCATTTCATGATATTGTTTTGTTATGCATTTGTTTATATTTAGTTAATGTATTATGCATGAAAGAATGTTTGCATTAATGACAGTATACTACTAATATGCATGTGATGGGTAAGTAGCTCATGGTGCTATACAACTCTCCATTGTTGCTTATCTAGAATGAAACCTCTTTGCTAACATATTGGATTAGTGCACAATCTCAATGTTGTCCTGGTAGAGATGGAAGGCATCTAGAAAGTTTCCGTGAGATATGGATGAATGTTGTACTGGCTAAAATAGTTGCATGATCACATATTTATGCATAATAATTTTCCATTATGAATATTCCTTATGAAATGTTTCTAACCATACAACTAATGCATTTGACTTGTAGGAAAGATCGCATACATAATCGCCTACAAGCAAAGAAGGATGAGACTTGTTCCGAAGAACAAGTGACGACAGTTCAAGATGAAGAATAATATGACGAATGCAGTGACATCATTGATACATAACCTTCCAACTATGAAGAAGTAACCAAGAAGAAAGGGATGACCCGTTCAAGAAGAATGATGTCTAGGATGAAGCATCGATATGTGAAGGGAAGTTCGTAGTTCCATCATACAGTAGATATAAATTGTTCGGGTACACAGGGTACTCCCAAAATATCGAACACCTTCAACAACCACTTCACACAAAGAGATCACAGATCAACACACAGATGTTTGTCATGTGGTTAAAACCCTCGAGAGGGAAACAGTCCACGGCCCCAGCCAAATAGCTACCTGGAGCAATTTATTATGCAAAAGAAAGAAAGTTACATGAGCTTCTCATAATCGATCAACTAGCCAAGGACCCTCTATCCTCTTTAAATAGAGATCATAGACCAATCGGGTGTTAAGCCATGGATCAATGGTAGGTATGATCTAAGAGAAGTTGAATCATCAGATCACTCTATGTCTAGAACATATTGTGTCCGTGAGATTAGAATATTTACAAATGCATACTAATGCATACTAAAGAAACACACTTTCACCTAACGGATATATTACACAAGTTGATCTTAACTAACTCCTAAGTGTCTAAATATCCTAACGTCCCCCCTTAAGAATAACTTGGGATAGGATCGAAGGATTTACAAAAGTGACACTATTAGGAGAAGGAAGGAGGCATTAGAGGCTATCCACCCTTAAGGACACATTCCTGAACTCCTAACATAGATTGAAGTTTAGAAAACTTCGCTTCTGTAAGAGACTTGGTAAATATGTTTGCAACTTGATCATCTGTAGGGAAATAGAGCACTTCAATAACACTATCATGAACAATATTTCTAATGAAGTGCATGTGTAGCTCAATGTGTTTGTTGCGCTGATGTAGAAGTGCATCTTTGGCAAGCTTGATGGCACTTTGATTGTCACACCAAAGTGGAGTAGGCTGCTGCTGCTTGAATCCAAACTCTGAAAGGTTCTTTCGAAGCCATAAAGCTTCTTAACTGGCATTAACTGGGGCTCGATATTCTACTTATGTTGAAGAAAGAGCAAGATCTTGTTATTTATTACAAGCCCAAGTGACAGGTCCAGATCCCAGACTGAAAACATAACCTGTAGTAGACTTTCGATCATCAGAATCACTGGCCCAATCTAAATCAGTGAAACCAACCAACAAAGGTTTCCCCCTGTACTGTAATGAATCCCAAACTGAATTGTACCTTGAATATATCAAAGTATTCTTTTTGCTGCTTTCCAGTGACTTTCATGAGGAGTTTGCATATAACGGGAAACACGACCAACGAAAAAGGAAAGGTTGGGACGGGAATGAGTCAAGTATAAAAGACTACCAACAAGCTGACGATACAAGGTGGCATCTAATTCACGGGAAGTACAAGTGGCAGAAAGTTTGACCCCATACTGGAAGGGAGAAGGGGCTAGTTTACAATCTTCCATGTGGAATTGACGAAGAAGGTCACAAGCATACTTAGACTGGGAAAGAAATATTTCTTCTTTGGTTTGCAAGACTTGGAGACCAAGAAAATAATGCAAATGTCCTAAGTCTGACATTTCAAATTTTTGCTCAAGACTGGATTTCACATGGGTTATAAGTTTATGGTCACTACCAGTAAGGATAAGATCATCAACATAAAGAACAAGTATGATGAGATGGTTTCCTACTTTCTTGGTATAGACATTGGGGTCAGAATGGCATCTAGAAAAACCAGTGTCAAGGAGAAATCTATCCATTTTGGCATACCAAGCTCTAGGATCTTGCTTAAGGCCATATAAGTATTTCTTAAGGAGACAGACAAGGCTAGAGTTATCCTGAACATATCCAGGAGGTTGTTCCATGTAAATTTCCTCCTGTAAATCACCATGTAAAGAGGCAGACTTGATATCCATTTGATGGACTTCCCAGTTATGTAAGGCTGCAAGGGAAAGAACAAGGCAGATGGAATTCATTTTTGTGATAGGAGAAAAGGTTTCATGGTAGTCAATCCCTTGAACTTGGGAAAAACCTTTGGCAACTAACATTTCCTTAAGTCTTTCAACACTTCCATCTGATGCTTACGTAGTTCTGTAGAACCATTTACATCTGACAATTTTTCTTCCTTTTGGAAGAGGAAAAAGATCCCAAGTATCATTTTCCATTAAGGAATGATATTCTTCATCCATAGCTGCATCCCAATCTGGATTTTCTGAGGCTTTTGAAAAAATTTATGGATCATGATTCTCGGAAACTTGAGCCAAAAGAGAAGAGGCTCACTGAAATTGAGAACGTGTTCGACGTTGATCTCTAGGATCACCAGCAAGATCACCAGATGCTTCATATGTTGAACAGACCCATTGAGGAAGCATTGGTGCTAGTGCAATTGGAGGAACATGAGCAAGCGGAGGTGGATTTTCATCCTCACTATTAGCATCAAAAACTGGAGTTGGAAACCTGTCAAGGAGGTTGGAAGAAGAAGAAGAAGGAACAATTGCCGAATCAGGCTCACAGGCCAAAGATGGCACAGCCGTCAAGTTAGGCTCGCAGGCCAAGAGATTTTCATCAAATTCAACATCTCTTCTAATGATTATATCATGAGAATGTGGCTAGAGAAGTCTATAACCTTTTACATCTTCTGAATATCCAAAAAATATGCACTTTTCACTTTTAGGCTGCAATCCTTTCCATTTTTCATCCAGAATGTGAGCCCATGCTTCACAACAAAACACACGAAAGTGACTTAAATTTGGGTTAATTTTACTCCATGCTTCTTCCGGTGTTATACCTTGTAAAAATTTAGTGGATGTGCGATTAACTATGTAATTTGCACAATTTATGGTCTCAGCTCAATATTGAAGACTTAGTCCCTTAGATTGGATCATATAATTAGCCATTTATTTTAAAGTGTGGTTCTTCCATTCAGCTACATCATTTTGTTGTGGTGTATATGGAATAGTGTGTTGTTGTTGGATTCCTTGTTCAATGTAGAAAGTAGTGAACTTATTGTTAACATATTACCCTCCATTGTCAGATCTTAACTTAATAATTTGATGACCAGATTGTTTTTCAACAAGGGCCTTGTAGGCCAAGAACATGTTAAATACTTCACTCTTAAGTTTTAAGAATTAAACCCAAGTGCATCTGGAGTAGTCATCAATGAAAGTTAAGAAATATTTGAAACCAGAAAAGGAAGCAGATGGAAGAGGACCACACAAGTCACTATGCACAAACTCCAAGGTAACCGAGGCATTCCAAGTGGCACGTTTGTCAAAACTATCCCGATGATGTTTTTCGAGTACATAACTGGAACAAACACCATCCTTGCAAGATACTATCGGAAGACCAGTCACCATATTGTCTTTATATAGTTGTTGCAATGAGCGATAATTTAAGTGACCAAATCGCTCATGCCAAAGTTTGCTCAAGTTATCACTATGAGCAACAAAAACTGAAGGAAAAGGTGATGACCCAAAGTTGTTAAATTTGTACAACCTGGTAATATCATCAACAGTTCCAGTAGCAAGGACATTTTAAGGATTTTTAAAACCCTTGATTACAACTTGGTGAGGTGTAAACGTCACAGGTTTACCTTCACCCGAATGAGTAATATGATAGACTGATAACAAATTGCAAGAAATTTTTGAAACACGTAGTACATCACTGAAATGACCATTTTATACTATAACTGTTCCAGATCCCGCAACACTTAGAGATATATCATCACCAACAAATATTTGTTTGGTGTTAAATTCATGCATAGTAGAAAAGATGGATTGATCCTTACCCATATGATAAGATGCTCCAGAATCAATGAGCCATT
Organism: Pseudotsuga menziesii; assembly: GCA_001517045.1. NCBI lineage: Eukaryota > Viridiplantae > Streptophyta > Pinopsida > Pinales > Pinaceae > Pseudotsuga > Pseudotsuga menziesii. Next base: position 124,214 of record LPNX010973900.1, read on the forward strand.
CATTTGAAGTAGAAGAAGAAGATGTAGTATAAGAGTAACCAAAAGCACAAAGTGCATGTCCATGAGAGTTAGAATCTGAAGACGAATCTAGGCTAATGTGGTGCTTCTTCATTGCTACTTCCAAGGCTGCCATCTTCTTGAAACACTTAGATTCATCATGATTATCTTTCCCACAAAAATTGCAATGATGCTCAGTCTTCTTTCCTTTTGGCTTGGATCCTTTGTCATTTTTTAAAGAAGTAGTTGACTAAGAGGGTTTGGGACCCTTGTTGTTTGGCTTTTTATTGCAAAAATTCTGTTTCTTGGGAGACTTGGATTTTTCTTTCTGTTGGGACAATAAAGCTTTCTCAAATGTATCTGCATTGTTAATTATTCCAAGATGAATAAGCTTATTTTGCTCTCTAATTAAGGAATCACAAAAGGATTCAAGACTAAGCTCTTGATAGCTGGCTGCAGTCAAGAATTATTTCATGGAGTAGAATGTAGATACAAAAACAAAATATGCAGGTCCAAGTTTGGAAAGAATATGGTAAATACATTGTTTGTCTTCTTTCTTAATCTTGCATTCTGCACATAAGAGTTTAAGAGTTTTATACTTAGATAAATAGTCTTGAATGCATGAAAAGTCATTTGGATTCAAGGAAATCAACTCATTCTCAAGTTGATGACCTCGAATTTCATTGTGTTTACCAAACACAGATTCCAGCTTTTCCCATGCTATATCAGGTTCATCAATTCCAGATATGTGGAATCGCAAATCAGTAGAGATTGACATCCCAATCAATCCACGAGATTCATTACATATATTTGCCCATTTAATTTGCTTATCATCATCAGTGGGTTTTGTTTCTTTCATTGAGGTTATCCTGAAAAGTCCCCTACTTCGCAGAACATCCTCCATACGAGATTTCCATGAGAAATAGTTAGAACTTGTAAATACGATATCACAAGGGGCGGCCATACTGTAAAATAATGGCTGAAAGAATAAAAACTAACTATTTGGATGCAAAGAGCTCGAAAAAATATGCCGTTTAAAAAAAAAAACACTGAAAACTGATTCTGGATGATGAAGTTATGTTTGATCAAAGAAAATGTTGGAGATGTCCCCAATAGTGACGTGGCAAATATTAACTTGACCAACTAAAAAAAAGAACCCCCATCTTCCCAAGATCACCTTTGAGAATCACTTTACAATAAAGTGGCTTTTAAGTAATCACTTTTGTAGAATAAATGATGTTCACTTTTACAATAATGTTACTTTTAAATATTGCGGCAATAAATTAAAAGACTTAAGTAACTCACTTTTTATTTTATTTTATTTATGTGAGATGCACTTTTACAATAAAGTAACTTGAAAATAGAAATTGCATGCACTAAAAAGTAGCTTAATAAGACTTAAACTCAAGACTTATTAAGGAATAAAGCAACTTTGGACCAAGTGAGCTAAGTTTAAAAGATACGTAAAAGAATGGAAAGAGGAAGGGGGCCTTTTTTTTTTTACTATTCTCTCTCATTCTCTGTGCTTGCCTTTTTTTCTGCAAATCACAAACAAAAACAAAAAACAAAAAACAAAAAAACAAAAAAACTTTTTCCACACAATGGAGTTAGATCTTGGTTAACTTACCCAGAAAGTCTACGTTTTCAAGTTTTCTCGTTGTTTCTGATTTGCCATGATCGCACAAGGTGCACGGTAAAGAGCATACATAGCCGAGAAGACAAGAAAATAACAGTCCGAGACTAAAACAATAAAGATCTAATAAAAAAACTGATAAAATATGAGAGATTTAAAAAAAATAAAACAAATCCGTCACTGTAACATTATACCTTCAAATTTGCCGAAATGGGTGTTTCTGGAACAAATGGAAACAGTTTTCAATTAAACAAAAACTATTTCCCAATGAAAATGGCACTCCGGACATAACGGAATAGCTCCCATAGGCCACAAATGCACAGAAAATCCAGAATAAGAAACCCTTTCAAATTTTCGGCAACACCAGTTCCAAATCTTGATCAAAACCGAAAGCGGCTCTTCATAAACGCTTGAATACCATGTTCAGGTACACAAGGTACTCCCAAAAAACTGAACACCTTCAACAACCACTTCACACAAATAGTTTACAGATCAACACACTGATGTTTGTCACGTGGTTAAAACCCTCGAGAGGGAAACAGTCCATGGCCCTAGCCAAATAGCTACTTGGAGCAATTTATTATGCAAAAGAAAGAAAGTTACATGAGCTTCTCATAATAAATCAACTAGCCAAGGACCCTCTATGCTCTTTAAATAGAGATCATAGACGAATCGGGTGCTAAGCCACAGATCAATGGTAGGTATGATCTAAGAGAAGTTGAACCGTCGGATCACTCTATGTCTACAACATATCGTGTCCGTCGGATTAGAATATTTACAAATGCATACTAATGCATACTAAAGAAACACACTTTCACCTAATGGATATATTACACAAGTTGATCTTAACTAACTCTTAAGTGTCTAAATATCCTAACAGAAACATCATGGGATACCAAGCAAGATTCATAGCACGAGGCTTTTTACAAAAAGAAGGCATAGACTACGAAGAGACATTTGCAACCACTAGAAGTTAAGACACATGATAGGTAGAATCATGTGTGCAAATGAAATAAGGCCTTGTATGAGCTCAGAAGACACCCATGGGATAACACATACATGAGGAGCTTGAAAAAGATGACAAGCTCACAGATAGGTGCGAGAAGAACTTTTGAAAAAGTTAAAGATAGAGGATCTTGGTATCCAGTGAACCTAGATGGATACATAGAATATTAGTAGTAGAGGAAGCTACTTGTCACTCCGGTACAGAATGTTTCAGTGCATAGAGTACGGAAGACAAAGGGAGAATGATGCTTCGCTTCAGAGGGAGTGACTACAGAATATCCTAAGGTTGAACATGGTACGACAGGATGGACAGATTAATAATGACTCTTGGATTTATTGAGAGGAAAGTGGATTCCAACCTTTGCTTCAAGGTTGAAGATGGAAGACCAGTGATGCTCCTATTATATGTCAATGACTTGTTCCTGACAGAAAAGAGGAACTCATTAAAGTTGCAAGAAGGAGACTTGCTGCCGAGTTTGAGATGAAGGACTTGGATATGATGGCATGGAGGTGTGGAAGAATATTCCTGGGACAAGGGAAGTATGCAGTAGAGATCCTGAAGAGGTTCAAGGTGATGGACTGCAAGGCCATGACCACACCTATGGCATCGAACCTGAAGCTATTGAGTGTTGATTCATCAGAGTCGGTTGATGCCACGATGTATCGTTAGATGATTTGTTCCTTGATGTACCTGAAAAATATGAGACCATATATTTGCTTTGCTGTGAACACATTGATACATGTTCACCTGATGGTTGCGAAGCATGAAATGAGGTACCTGAAGGGTACAGTTGAGTATGGGCTCAAGTATGATACAAATTAGAAGATTAACCTGGAGGGTTATGTGGATTTGTATTGGGCAGGTAGTTCCATTGATAGGAAGAGCACTTCAAGGTGCTACTTTAGTATGAGATCAGGTGTGATCTCTTGGTTTGATAGGATGGATTTTTGCATGGCGCTGAGTACAGCCGAGGCAAAAGATGTTGCCACTTGCGATTTGGGAGGTAGTACATTTCTTTTCAAAACTACTATTTGATTTGATTGATCTGACTTGCATTTTGGTATGATGCAGAGAGGAGCAGTGAAGCTCTAGATTGTGATCATGATTGAGATCCCTCGAAAGAGGGAGTTCTAGCATAGCTGGTAAGACGGTTGTTTGAACATAAATCTTGGTGAATCTCGTAGGTTTCTCAGACATAAACGGTCATGTAGGTTGTCCTCAGATGTAATCGGTGCTAGCGAAGCTTGCAGGTTATCCTTGGATGTAATTAGCCCTAATGAGATTCTATGCTAGAAATGGCCAAACTGAAGTTTGAGTACTTCAGGGAGAAGCTTGGTGTTCTCTAAATCAAGGTTCCTTCCAAAGGAAAGTGATGATTTCGTGAGCCCTTCTGACATGGTGAGAGGACCGGTTCCTTACATGGTCAGATGTAAGTGTTGTGCCTTTCTGACATGGTGAGAGGATTGGTTCCTTCCATGGTTAGATGTAAGAGCTGTGAAATGGTGAGAGGATTGGTTCCTTCCATTGTCAGATGTATGTAATGATCCCACATCTAGCATGAAAAAGGGCTGGCTCTGTGAAGACACATCTAGTATGAAAAAAGACTGTCCAGCATGAAAAAGGGCTGGCTCTATGAAGACACATCTTGTATGAAAAAAGACTAGCTCTGTGTAGATCCCACATCCAGCATGAAAAAGGGCTGGCTCTGTGAAGACACATCTAGTATGAAAAAGGACTAGCTCTGTGTAGATCCCACATCCAGCATGGAAATGGGCTGGCTTTGTGAAGACACATCTAGTATGAAAAAGGACTAGCTCTGTGTAGATCCCACATCCAGCATGGAAAAGGGATGGCTTTGTGATGACACATCTAGTATGAAAAAGGACTAGCTCTATGTAGATCCCACATCTAGTATGAAAAAGGACTAGCTCTGTGATAACACATCCAATATGAAAAAGGACTGGCTTTGTGTAGATGTCGCATCTAGTATGAAAAAGGACTAGATCTATGATGATACATCTAGTATGAAAAAGGACTGGCTCTGTAGATGTGCATCCAGCATGAAAAAGGGATGGCTCTGTCGATGAAGACCTACATGAAGGCTAGGACTACAACCAGCATGAAAAAGGGCTGGCTTTGTAGAACTTCCTATGACGAGAAGAAAGAAGAGATAGCACCATTTGATTGAGATAGCAGAAGCAGTAATGATGATGATGATTCAGTGATGATTCAGCTTTGATGATGATCTAGATCAAGTAATGATCCAAACTTGATGATGATCCAGTGATGCTTCATATCAAGTAATGATCCAGACTCGATGATGATCCAATGATGATCCAGACTTGATGAAGATGACTTGACGATGAAAATGACTTGAAGATGAAGATGACTTGATGATGATCTAGATGATACAGAGAAGAAGACTTGTGCTGATAAATTATGTCGAGAGAATACCTTCCTAGTTAAGAGGGAGTGTTGATGTATTTGTAACTTCGGAATGTATTCACTTGTATATCTTATGTATTGTACCCCAATGTTTATTTTGGGAAGTATCTATAATGTAATTGTGTCATTTCATACCCCGATGTTCCAATCGGGAGATTCAATAATGTAAACAAGTCATGTAAAGTCATTGAGGTTAACTCTCCATTGTAAGTCAGGGAAATAGCCCCCACAATTGTGTCAAGGTTAACCCTTCTTGTTGATCAGAGGGAAAAGTCCCCACAGTTGTGGGGCACTAGGGTTATTACACTCTCCTAGAGATGTCAGCTCTAGTAAGTAATTGTTAAGTGGGACCAACATGTTAAAGTGGACATTAAGTGAACGAAAGAATATAAATAGAGAGTGATCCTCTCTATTTATCATGCACACACACTCACTGGGGCGCATCAGTGAGAGAGAGAGAGAGAGAGAGAGAGAAGCTGTGGAGATCATCTTTATGTTTTTGAGTTTTACTACTTCCATTGATGCTCATTCTATCTCTGAGGAAGTTGCGGGGTTTTCTCCTTTATGGTTTCCCCAAGGAAAATTATTTGTGTCTCTTGTCTCTTGTGTTTTATTGATATGCATGTTATTCTCTCAGATAAAATCCTAAGTTCATAATGTTAGCTTTAATGATAAAAATCTAACACTATCACGAGTGGAGACACCCACTCGCTATCTGAAATTGGATATATAAATCCTGCTTCCAAGAGTTTCTGAATTTCTTCCTTCACTATGTCCCTAATATTGGGATTCATTCTTCATTGAGGCTGGCACACAGGCCAGGAGTCACTTTTGATATAAATGTGGTGGGTGCACAGATTAGAAGGGATTCCCTTCATGTCTGTGTACTCCTAGGAAAATGCCCCCTTGTGTTTTTTTAAGAGAGTGATTAGGAGTTCCTGTTCATCTGGGGCAATACTGGGATTGATATTCAAGGTTTTTCTAGACTCTACCTCGACAGGAACACTTTTGAAATTTTTCAACACTAGAACTATGTGAGTATCACTGACTAATGTCTCCTCTGTGAGATTTTCTTGTTCCTCTTCACCTAGAGTAGCATTCAGGATCTAATAAATTTTCTTATTAACAGAAGTGGGTTCACTGATGAAATTATTAATGGCATCATCTTCAGTTTCATCTTTAAAAGTCAAGTCCTTCCCCATCATTAATAATGGTTGAACACTCTCTTATTCCTCTGGCTCCATCCATAACAGAGTTTCAACTTCTAAGCTCGGTCGAGTTGGAGGATAGAGAGTGAGGTTCTTTATCTCGGTTCCATCTAATATGGTCATAGACCCAGACCGACAGTTGATGCAAGCATCAGCTATAGCTAACCAAGGCCTTCCCATGATCAATGGGTGTCCTCCTAGCTGCGACTTAGGTTGTAAAACCAAGAAGTCAGTAGGATATTCGCAAGAATCAACTGAGATAACGAGGTCATCCAAGATTCCTTCAGGTTTAATAGTGGATCTATTTGCTAGTTCTAAAACGGTAGGAGTTTGCCTAAGATTAGTGAGCCCAAGTTTCCTTACAGTTTCAATGGTCATGACGTTAATTTTTGCGCCTAAGTCTACCAATACGTTGGGTATTTGTGTGCTCCCAATCTGCACAATGACAGTGGGATTCCCAGGATCATCATATTTGGCCTAGAGGGTTTTCCCCATTATTAATTCAGATAATTTCCCTATGACATGAACAGTGGGAGGATCCCTAGGTTTTCTTCCTAGTTTCCTTGTACACAGATCTCGAACGGTTCTAGCATAGATAGGTACATCGTGAAGGGCTTGGAGGAGTGGAATTTTAACATAAATATTTTTTAACTCTCCTAAGAGGTTAAATTGAGGTTGTCCCACTACCTTTGGTAATATTAATCTTTCAGGGTATGGTGGTTCCCTAATCAATTGTGTAGCCTATGTGTCGATAAATGTGTCTTTTTATGTTTCAGCTGACATATTAGTAGGATGTTCAGTGTATTCAATAATGGGGGTCACTGTATTGGATAAATACTGTTGGTTCATCCTTTCTTCACGCACAGAGGATGGAACATCCTCAATGATCAAAGGCTCCACTACCCTCCCTGATTGTAAGCAGATGTTGTTGCAGGGTACTGGAGTAATGGAGTAAGCGGGCATGTTAGCAGTCTCAAACTGATGGACTGCTTTATTATTTGGGTTGGGGTTAGGTTGACCAGGAAGCTGTGGTCATATCGGCATATTGGGGACAACATTATTCAGGAGTTGCAGCTGCGACTGCTGATAAGGCTGAGGGTATTATTGAGGAGGGTACGGTTGATGAGGAAACGTTTGATGTGGAAGCTATTAAGGAGGTTGGTTATGGGGAAACTAGTTCCCTGGATGGAAGTTCCTCCATCCAAGAGACCAAGAATTTTGTTGGTTTGGTGGCTGTGTCCAAGGGTTTCAGGAGTTAAAATTTTGCATCAAAGGTTGAGAGGGATACCATTGATGGTTAGAATAAGATGAAGGGAATTGTGTATTCATGTGTTGCATATTATTCCAATTATTCATGTTATTCAAAAATGGAAACAAGTCTGGAGCCATACCTTGATTTCAAGGCTGCCAGGGCTTTTTTTGTGCAATAAAGTAGGTTGGTTCCACATCTGCAGGTTATTCCTGTAGAACTACCTTCACTTGAGGTACTGAAGGGCATTATTTTGTGTCATGGTTCAGCTCACACAGCTGACACACTTCTACCTTGTCGAGTGGGCACTCCTTTAGAGGGTGGTTATTCCTACATTTAGGGAAGAATATACCAAGTGTGAGATCCTCTACTACTTGTTTCTGCTTTTCCCTTGGGACATCTATTTTCGAGGAGATGGAGTTCATCATTTATATCTTGAAATTTTCAAGGAGATTTCCTATTTCTACCCGAGTGGTTCCTCCATTAGATGATTTTTGTGTTCTGTCGAAGACATCATGTTCTAATTTGTCCCGTTTGTTGTTCCTAGAAGATTCCCTGGAATACCTTTTGCATAGTTCAATGATATTTTCAAAGGACTCCTTTGATATATCCCCCTTTCCTAACAGGTTCAACATGTCTAGGCAATCTTCCCTAATCCCATGAAGTAGGATTATTTTGAGCACATCTAACCCCATATTAGTCTGTCCATCTCTCTGCACATTATATAAAATCCTTTCAACAAAATCTTCCAGACTTTCATCATCCCTTTGTACCATTTTAAATAGTTCTTCTCTCTTATCCTTGGTATTGCAATACTCCTTATATTTCTCCAGAAACACCTGTTTCATCCAATCCCAGGTAGTGACGGTTCCCCCTCCCAAGCTCATGAACCAACGTAATGCATTTTCCTTCAGAGTGGCAAGAAAAAGTTTCAGTTTCTGTGCATTGGTGGTGCAGTCGTAGATGCGACAGAGGATGTCAAATTCAAAAAGAAATTCATCTAGATCCTCTGCTGCTTTTCCATAAAAGAGAGGCAACACCGATCGTAATATATTTTTCATGCGGGCTATCCCCTTTGGCTATTGAATTGGGAACTGGAGTGTAGAAATCATTCCTTTAGGCAGGGAGTTACCCTCGTGATCCTAATTTTCATCCGTTTCTTCTTCGTGATCTTCGAGATCACGTCTGTTGCACATATATTCTTATGCTTTATCCTCTTCATCCTTCCACTGATCGTTAAATTTTTTATGGAACTGTGTCCACTCCTCTTTAGTCACAACCTTCCCCTTAATGTGATAGATCAAATCTCGGTCAGTTGATCCCGCAGTACTAACTCTGTCTTCCTCTGCGGGGATATCCGAGGGTGTTGTAGCTCCTCGTGTGTTCTCCATTGTGGAAACTGATGCTGCCACTCCAAGGGTAATTGGGATTCTTCTAATAGGTGTTTCCTAATGGCGAGCCCCAGTAGAATAATTGGTCCTATTAACTAGGTCGTCAATGAATGTCTTTCTTCCCAATGCTAGATTTCTCCCACAGCCTCATCCACCTGCAATGTTAGTGTTCTGTGGGGTTCTAGGATTTATAAGAATGTCATGTTGTACCCTTCTCATATTCATGCAACCCAAAACATGCAAACTTAAAAACTAAATAAATATAATTACTGGATGCAACTACTACGGTGTCTAATAATTATCCTCCTCGGCAATGGCGCCAAAATGTTGGGCACCCTATATGCAAGTTAATTAAGCCAACATACAGAGTGTTCAATATAAATTTTCAACCCAGGGAAGTCTCTTATTTCAAGGATAATGTGCACTATATATGATTTAAACACTAAGTAGATGATGCTATAAATGAGTGACCCTACTTTCCTGTTCAGCCGAACTCATCCCATAATCTACTTAATCTAGCTTACCTTCTTAAGAATGCAATCACAAATACCTTCTTACAATCCTTAATCTAGAATTAAAAGATTCAGGAAATAAACATCTAGATTACTTTTGTAGAAAGTTAAAACCTCAATTACCAAACCATCTAAAGATCCATCTCAACTATCTTAATTCGAATTAATCTAGGAATTCAAAGTACAGGAATTAAGTTCTACAATTATAAATGTAAAGGAATAAACTACAAGAATCTAAAGAAAACAACAATTGAAAGAACTAGGGATGAACAAGGCTATCATGGCTATCACACAGTTGCATAAGGGAAAGTTAACCTACACAGTCGACTGTCACACCACACCACTACAGTTTACAGGGAATGCAATTACTTATCATTCAAATAAACACATGGCAAATCGATGACTATTGCATCTTACTATAAATAAAGGGATTTATCACAAAATCCAAACCACACAATAGAATAAATAAAATACCTAATTAACTCAGTAATCCCTGTGGGAAGGCGGGCCCAGCCTTCACATAGAGATGCTGGAAGTAGCACACGTTAGAACGCCGAGATCTGAAGAATCAAACTCCTTGTATTAAAATGGCAAATGAACACGCAACCTCAATCATAGCTTATTCAATAAATTTGATTAATTTTTCAATCCCTGGCTCGGAATAGTTCCCAATATTTATACAATTACAATCATAACATCTTCCCACTATTATCAGGCAGCCATGAAGATCTCTGATCTTCAGGCTACCCCATTTACGATAAGTTGTTACAGTCATGGCAAGATGGAAGCAGAAAATATAGGAAGGCTGTTACTCGAGCCAGAAATGACGATCATGATCAATCGAGAAGATACTCCATGGATTGCAGCTATCCTTGAGCAGTGGTGCACTGTTGCCTCCAAATCTATTGCATCCTATTGCAGCTACCTTTATACAACTTGCGTGGAATAGTATCATTTGACTGCATTCTTTGGGAAAAAATGGAATGGATGGCGATCATATCAGCAATGAATGTTCATCCCTCTCTTGGCATGTTCAACCTGCTACACCTGTATCCTTTACATCTCGAATTATCTTTATAAAACCACCATATGTTAGCATAATTCAAGATGTAAATCCCTGATTACAACAATCCTAAGCATTAATAAAATAAGACAATGATTAACCACACCTGTATGAATTGAGGGACCGAGTGAAGGAAAATCATTTTTTTAGTGTACATAATAGAGTAGGATGAGGCAAAAAGAGGTAGGTAAAGGTGGTAAAAAAGGGGTCATTTCTGGGCCCAACGATATGCAATGCTTTCTTTTTGTTTAAGAGTTAGTTTGAAGTTAATTTGTTGATTAAATAGGTTTGTTTATTGATTCCATGCATTAGGTTTAGAACTGCATAACTGCAGCTAAAGAATTAGTTCATTTAGGTTAGTTTTTTACCATTTTAACTGTATGGGCCGCCATTCGAACTGTCTGTCCAGTCTGGGATTCAGTCACCCTTTACAGACCTACTATTCAGTTTGTCATTTAACCTTCGGTTTTTTTTTTACTGTTTTTTATGTATTTTCAGATTATTTCTAGTTTTGTTTTGTCAATATTTGGACTATGTTTGTAGTTGGTATTTTTATTTAAGCATTTCAATTAAAGTTTGATTGTTTTATGTTATTGATTAAAGTTCTATTATTCTTCTTTTATTTTCTTTTTAAATTAAATATGGATTAAGTTGTTCTTATTTTCTAATTTTATTTTACTGTTGTTTTATGTCCTCGTTATCTTTGTTTCCATATAGAGTTTAGGGTTAGATCTCTTATTTTTAAGAGAAAGTTAGATTATTTGAATCATTCTTGTTTTTGGTATATGTTGATTGAAGAATAGAGTTTAAATATCTTTATTAAGTTTTCTACTTGCTTATGTTTATTATCTTTATTAAGTTTTCTACTTGCTTCTTTCAAAGTTTTATTTATTAAGTTTTCTACTTGCTTTTCATTTTTCTATTCTTTGTATGATAAGTTGTCTTTTTACCCCGGCCTTCCGCTTAAGGAGTAGTTAGTTGGTTATTTGTCAGTTCCGTTGTTATAATTCCTTTTATGTATGAGTTAGTGTCTGAAGTTATAAATATTATTGTTTATATCTTTCTTTTTAATAGTTGTTTAAAATTTGATATTCCAGTCCAGTCCGATTATTCAGATAGTTTTAGGAGTTTGACTCGATTTTTCATTTTGAAAGATCTTTCGATCTTTTGTTTATTGAAATACCTCCACGACACCCTAGGAGCCTTTTTACCTCTGCATATATTTTGTATCAACTCTAAGCTTACCAACCCCGGTTGATAATTTAATATTAGGTGTATTTAAGATAGTAGAACACACCCAACATTTTTGCGATATCTACATATATACAAGTGATGATAACCCAAAATGATTTCACGGATCACTTTGAATAACCTCATTTTGTTATCATTTTTGGCAATTGAATAACACATTTAAACACATATTTTGTTATCTTTAGTACGTTTTATGTCATGCAGATTGTTATTTCAGCACAAGGTAAGAACAAATTTGATGTTATTGTAACTTTGGTTATTAATATCATTTTTATGATTTTATTACTCAAAAGTATATTATTTAAAGCATATTTAATGTATTATTTGATATGCATATTCTTTTGCATATTTTATAGTTCATTTGGGCAAATTAACACCAAAACGCATTCAGTCTTCCTTTCGCACCATATGTCCAGCTCATGATCTAGCTTGGCGTTCAGCTCACCCATCATCATGCGCACTGTTAACATCCAATATCAGGCATTAAACATTGAAGAATTCTACAAACCATTTTGTTGACCACATGCCCAGGTGATAGCATAATCAACAATCTAGAAGGATTGTTGGTGCATTGATTTCACCATCCTGTTTTCGCTGCTCACGCATTCAAAGGAAGGAACGTTCTAGAGGATTTTCATTGTCACGATGGTGTTGCTTACTACCACATCACCAACCCACGCATTCAATTGAATAAGCGCACTCATTCTAGAAACCTATCGTTGTGTGCTCTTCCCTATTCACCATGACGCCTAGTTTTCCCTAGATCAAAACCAACATATCCAGCTCACGGCTCAGTGTTCCATTCAGCTTGTCGATGAGCTCGCTCATCAGTCGGGGCGCTATCCATAATCAGTTTTTGGAATTTAAACATGAAACAGCCTGCAACCGACTGATCATTCATGCGTCTGGATCACACACCAGCTTGCAAACTCACACGCTCACGCTAATGAGGGACCTGCATTCTAGAAGCCTGCTGTTGTGTACAAACCTGCATTCAACACAAATCCATCCTCCACACTAAGGAAGGGATCATCGCCACATCAAGTATTCTGAGGGAGGCCTATTCACGCTAAAGAAGGCGCAGAATCGCCACATTATGCCATGATCACGCTGAAGTAAGAGCCAGACTATGCGTTGGTTGCAAATCAATTATGTTCCTTCAAAGATTGCCTAAAATTAGAGAGCAGTCGACCTTTGCAGGTCATCTTTCTCATCTCTCATATAAACTATATATATCAGTCTCTCAATACAGAGCAAATTTAGTTAGTTAGTCAAGAGATTTAGAGAAGCAGTTCATAAACACTGTAATTTTGTTTCTGAGTTTGAATAAATAGTTGTATGCATTGCTGTTGAAGATTGAGTTTGAGTAGGAGTTAGTAGACTTCACCCCTGATTGTTGAGAGGGCCCCTCATCAACCAGAGGTTCATTTCCTTGTTCATTTTAGTTCTTTCTTTTCTATTTTAGCTAGTTTAGTTTAATTTCAAGTTTTTTTTCATTAGATAATAGTAAATGCTATTTTATTTCCTGTATTGCATTAGATTAGTTTTATTTCAGCAATTAAACAAGTATATGCGAGCATAGCTTTGCTTTCAGTCATTTCTTTTTAGTTCTTTGCTTTTAGTTAGTTTATTTACAGTTATTTTCGATTTCAGTATTGTTTTTAGTCTTTATTTTCAAGCATATAGAGTAGTTTGCTTCCATTTGAATTTAGTCTGGTTTATTTATTTTCTGTTATGAATTTGCTTATATGAAATAGTTTGCTTTCATTTAGATTTAGTTTTGTTTATTTATTTCTTGCCATGAATTTGCTTAAGTTAATTTCTAGTTTGTTTAAATTAATTTCCAGCTTATTAATTAGTTTAATATGCAATGTTTTATTTTTGTTTAAAAGTTAGTTTGAAGTTAATTTGTTGATTAAATAGGTTTGTTTATTGATTCCATGCATTAGGTTTAGAACTGCATAACTTTAGCTGAAGAATTAGTTCATTTATGTTAGTTTTTACCATTTTTACTGTACGGACCACCATTTGGACTGTCTGTCCAGTCTTCCATTTAGTCACCCTTTACAAACCTACTGTTCAGTCTGTCATTTAACCCTTGGTTCTGTTTTTAATGTTTTTAATGTATTTTCATATTGTTTCTAGTTTTGTTTTGTCAATATTTGGATTATGTTTGTAGTTGGTATTTTTATTTAAGCATTTCAATTAAAGTTTGATTGTTTTAGGTTATTGATGAAAGTTCTATTATTCTTCTATTATTTTCTTTTTAAATTAAATATGGATTAAGTTGTTGGCTTATTTTCTGATTTTATTTTAGTGTTGTTTTATGTCATGGTTATCTTTGTTTGCATATAGAGTTTAGTGTTAGATGTATTGTTTTTAAGAGGAAGTTAAATTATTTGTAATCATAGGAATCATTCTTGTTTTTGGTATGTGTTTATTGAAGAATAAAGTTTAAATATCTTTATTAAGTTTT
>LPNX010973900.1:138490-169939 GCA_001517045.1 Pseudotsuga menziesii
CTACTTGATTTTCCAGTTTTCTATTTTTGTAAGAAAAGTTGTATTTTTACCCCAGCCTTCCGCTGAAGGAGTAGTTAGTTGGTTATTTGTTAATTCAATTGTTATAATTCTTTTTATGTATGAGTTAGTGTTTGAAGTTATAAGTATTATTGTTTATATCTTTCTTTTTAATAGTTGTTTAAAATTTGATACTCCATTCCAATCCAATTATTCAGATAGTTTTAGGAGTTTGACTCAGTTTTTCATTTTGAAAGATATTTCGATCTTTTATTTGTTAAAATATCTCTACGACACCCTAGGATCCTTTTTACCGTTGCATATATTTTGTATCAACTCTAAGCTTACCAACCTCGGTTGATAATTAAATATTAGGTGTATTTAAGATAGTAGAACACACCCAACATTTTTGGATAAATATTTATTCTAGACAGGATTTCATACAAAATGTTTAATAGCACAGAGAAATGGAATTGATTAAAGAGGAAGTTATTCCTCCTCCTCCTGATCCATGAAAACCATTTTGGGTTATCATCACTTGTATATATGTAGATATGTTTTTGCTTCTATGAATAAATAAGAGTCACTTCTGATAAAATAAATTACATGCGACTCTTTTGCTTTCTATGTTTTTATGAATAAATTGAATCATCTAACAAGTGGTTTTGCAGTTTGATCATGGATACTTTATCTCTATAAGCAACTCATGAAGTATTATCAGGAAAAGGTAATTACGCTCGTAAGGTATCTTAACATTTCTTAATTTGCATTTTGTAGTGACAATTAAGGATAAATCCTTGCATATCATTCTTAACCGCTCCTTTTATGATTCAGATAGTTTCTGGTATTTTGATTCAAACATGTATATTTCTGATTTGTGATTTCGAACAGTGGTTGATAAGACCTATTTTCATTATCATTCATCTTGTGCCTATGGATTACTAGTTCATCCTATACTTGTTATCAAAACTTGTCTCTCAAATATATCTTTGTGATAACCCGAGAGTAGGTGGAATTTTTACCTGTGGGGAACATTACTTATCTCTTATGAAAAAGATGGATCCTAAGGTTAAAAGAACAACTTTAAGTTATTCTCTTTTTATGTGATTTATGATTAAGGCCAATATGAAAAGCTATTTGTAAGTTTATTTCTATAAAATTGAATTATGTGTTTTAGCAGGGCTTAACACGCTCTAGTACTAATCGGCTTCCACATATTTAATATCATTATATACAAGGAAAACCCGTCGACGTATTGAACAGGCCGCTGGCAGTGGGTCAATGCAAAGTAACAAATTAAAACCAGGAAGCTTGATAAATGCAAGTAAGCTCGTCGGGGTACTGAACAGGCTCACTGGCAGTAGGACTATACTTGCATGGTACCAAGATAAACCCATCGTGGTACTAAACAGGATCGCTAGCAGCGTGGCAATATTAGGTAAAGAGGTCTGGTTAATGCACTATTATGCACATGATTCTTAAAATAATGATCATATACAGGAAATTTAAAAAAAAATTAAAATAAAATGTTAAGGCCCATTATCTTTACTGTCACTTGAGAATCACTGTAAGTTGGGCTTGGACCTGGCCATCCAATTCAATCAATACCTAGGATGTTATTATCCTAGAAATGGGACCCATAGTTACATCTCTCACACACTCCAAGGTAAACTTAAATTATTTTATGATGACAAGATATCTTTACAATGTGGCATAGATGTCTAGCTTTTCCTATGGCATTCTTTCGATTATATTATTGTCTCTTTATATGGTCTTTCTAAGAACTGTTATTTTTCATAAATATACATATTTGAATCACTGTCCTTTACTAGTTAATTTTTCTTTTCTTTATAAAACAATAACAACATACTTGCACTTTTTATTATCTGAAATAAACTATTCTTCTCCTTTGCATGAGTACATGCCATATCTTTGGTTTGGGGGAGGATTAGGAAGATTTGGAACAAAATATTTGTCTGCTTTTATCTTTTTATGACAAAATTGCTTATCTCTGACAAATGTTAAAGTGTTTTCAGGTTATAGCATGAAGCATGGTTTTACAAATCAATCAATCAATATGAAGGATTTGATGGAAGACTTTACGAAGGATCTGAATAATGGTTCAGATGATGGTCTCAATGAGATATTGTAGTATTATAGCATGAATGATTAAAATTTGTCAAATTTTGTTTTTGAACATAGTTTTATTTTTGTATGGATGCTTTGACCTTAAAAATTCTTTTGTTATCATTTTACTCTTAGCATCTTTTTATTTAATACACATGAAAACTATTTTTCTTGTTAACTAAGAATGTTTTTTATGCATTTGTGATATATGTTCAAGCTATCCAAAGTTTTACTTTGGACATGGTTGAACTAACTATAAACTTTATAAATTTATTTATCAAACGCATATGCTTGTTAAAATGACACACATATTGAATTTTGCTATAATAGCATGATCTCCTAAGAAATCTAAATCTTTTACTATTCCATCATTTTTTTCTAAGACTAGTAAAATCTTTTCTATTTTGACAAAAAATAAATATTCTTTTATTAGATTAAAGTTTAAATCATTCCCTTCACTCACCAAGTAGAAGACAGTTACTAGCGCAACTTTTCCTTCTTCATTAATCATTTTCAATTTTGCTCAGTGGGACCTGGCATTTCTCTGGTTTGGGGGAATGTTGAACCTCATTTTGTTATCATTTCTAGTGATTAAATAACACATTTAAATACATATTTTGTTATCTTTAGTATGTTTTATGTCATGCAGATCGTTATTTGTGCACAAGGTAAGAACAAATTTGATGTTATTATAACTTTGGTTATTAATATCATTTTTATGATTTTATTAACTCAAAAGTATATTATTTAAAGCATATTTANTTTATTTGTTTGCAGATTTTATAGTTCGTTTGGGAAAATTAACACCAAAACATATTCAGCCTTCCTTTTGCATCATATGTCCAGCTCACGATCCAGCTTGGCATTCAGCTCGTCATGTAGCCATCGTGTGAAATTCGTTAATCGTTTGCCATGTTTTCCCTAGATCGATGCACATCTAGCTCACAGCTCAGTGTTTCGTTTAGTTCGTCATTAAGTTCTCCCATTTGCTTGTGCATTGTCCATAATCGGTTTTGAGCATTTAAACATAAAACAACCTGTAATCTCCTTCGCTCGCCATCACGCCAACCATCTATGTGCTGGAAAAATGCATTTAAATCATCCTCTAGAAGAATCACCACCTAGCTGCTCACTATCCACGCATTCAAAGGGATGGACATTTGTTGTTTACTCATTGCCTCCTTTGTTTTAATATTAAACTATCACAAGCCTATGCATTTAAGGGATAGAACGGTCTGCGTTCTAGATGACTGATTGTGTCATCGCCCTTGCTCTCCACAACACCACTAGTCTACACGCTCATGTTGATGAGGGACCTATGTTATAGAATACTATTGCTGTGTACAAGACTACTTTCAACACCAATCCATCCTCCACGCTAAGGAAGGTATTGTCGCCACATCAAGCACGCTAAAGAAGGAGCAAAGTCACCATATTATGCCACGATCACACTAAAGGAAGAACCAGACTATGTGTTGGTTGCAAATCAATTACGTGCTTTAAAGATTGACTAAAATTAGAGAGCATTCGACCTTTAGGGTCGAATTGCTCATCTCTCATGTAAACTATATATATCAGTCTCTGAATACAGAGCAGAGTTAGTCAGAGTTACTTAGTTATTCAGGAGATTTAGAGAAGTATTTTGTTAAACACTGTAATTATTTTTATGAAGTTGAATAAAGAGTTGTATGCATTGCTGTTGAAGATTGTGTTTGAGTAGGAGTTAGCAGACTTCACCCCTGATTGTTGAGAGGGCCCCTCATCAACCAGAGGTTCATTTGCGTGTTTAATTTAGTTCTTTCTTTTCTGTTTTAACTAGTTTAGTTTAATTTCCAGTTTGTTTTTATTAGATAAATAAGCTTAGTTTATTTTAGCAGTTAAATAATTAGATGCATGCATAGCTTTGCTTTCAGTCATTTGTTTTCAGTTATTTGCTTTCAGTTAGCTTATTTACAGTCATTTCATTCCAGTACTGTTTTTATTTTTTATTTCTAAACATATAGAATAGTTTGCTTCCATTTGAATTCAGTCTTGTTTATTTATTCCCTGTTATGAATTTTCTTATATAAAATAGTTTGCTTTCATTTAGATTCAGTTCTGTTTATTTATTTCTTTCCATGAATTTGCTTAAGTTAATTTTCAGTTTGTTTAAATTAAATTCTAGCTTATTAATTAATTTAAAATGTAATGCCTTCTTTTTGTTTCAAAGTTAGTTTGAAGTTATTTGCTGATTAAATAGGTTTGTTTATTGATTCCATGCATTAGGTTTAGAACTATATAACTTCGGCTGAAGAATTAATTCATTTAGGTTAGTTTTTACCATTTTTACTGTACGGACCGCCATTCAGACTGTCTGTCCAGTCTGCCATTCAGCCACCCTAATTTACAGACCTACTGTTCAGTCTGTCATTTAACCCTCGGTTCTGTTTTTAATGTTCTTTTTATGTATTTTCAGATTGTTTCTAGTTTTGTTTTGTCAATGTTTCGATTATGTTTGCAGTTGATCATTTTATTTAAGCATTATAATTGAAGTTTGATTGTTTTAGGTTATTGATTAAGATTTTATTATTCTTCTTTTATTTTTATTTTCACCTTAAATTAAATATGGATTAAGTTATTTTTATTTATTGAATATTGAATACTGATTTTATTTTACTGTTGTTTTATGTCATCGTTATCTTTGTTTGCATATAGAGTTTTAGGGTTAGATGTATTGTTTTTAAGAGGAAGTTAAATTATTTGTAATCATATGAATCATTCTTGTTTTTGGTATGTGTTTATTGAAGAATAAAGTTTAAATATTTTTATTAAGTTTTCTAGTTGTTTTTGTTTATTATATTTATTAAGTTTTCTACTTGCTTTTCCAGTTTTCTATTTTTGTAAGATAAGTTGTCTTTTTACCCCAGCCTTCCGCTTAAGGAGTAGTTAGTTGGTTATTTGTCAATTCAGTTGTTATAATTCCTTTTATGTATGAGTTAGTGTCTGAAGTTATAAATATTATTGTTTATATCTTTCTTTTTAATAGTTGTTTAAAATTTGATACTCCAGTCCAGTCCAATTATTCAAATAGTTTTAGGAGTTTGACTCGGTTTTTCATTTTGAAATATCTTTCGATCTTTTGTTTGTTAAACTATCTCTACGACACCTTAGGAGCCTTTTTACCTTTGCATATATTTTGTATCAACACTAAGCTTACCAACCCCAATTGATAATTAAATATTAGGTGTATTTAAGAAAGTAGAACATACCCAACAGGATGGGTGACAATATCAGTACTAATAAGCGATACAAGGTCAACACCTACCGAACTGGCGTTGGGAAAAAAAAAATCTATGATGACGATCTTCCCATATGGGTTCATTCTCACTCGTGATCTACATGATGGACTTGTCCGAAGGAAAAGTCTGTGTGAGATAGTCTAGAGTGGGAAGAGAGGGCTCTAGCTAGTAGGGAAATTGTTAAGGATCCAAAGATACCAAATGAGGATCATCTGGTAGATTGGACAACATCATACAGTGCTTCATAGGGGCCAAGAGAGGATGACTCGACAACTTATTTTCCTTTAGGATTATGACCTGTCATGGAAATCATGTTCATGGTCATTACTTCTGTACTAGGAGGCGCTACAGGAAACACTCCCATAAGGATTGAATCCTTCGCCATACCTGCTCCAATCGATTGATAAGGAGGAGGGGACTGACCTAGAATAGGGATGTTATTCATTGTGGGAGAAATAACATTTGGTGAACAAAATTCAATTTGATCGATAGTTAAAATCTTTCCCAAATGAGGAAACTGGAGAATTCGAAAGACTGTCAAAGCAAGGACAGTCATAGCATAGAACCAATTTCTCCCCAATAGGAGATTGTAATATAACGAGGCATCAACTACTTCCACCTGAATGGAAACAGTCTTTCCCCCAAGCTCGACTGAAAGGGCTGGTAACAGACCATGAGTCTGGAAACCTCATCCATCGAAATCTCGAAAGAAGGGTTTTCGTCCTTCTTCTCTGCTGGCTTGTCATATGAATACCTATGAGTATTTAAATTGATGGTATATGAGGACATCATTCTTATTTATTTCATGGAACCAAAGGTCCCTTGATTATACCTGTGGTCTATCAATTGTTGCTAAGATGGGAAGGGATCGGTAAGCACCGTAGGCGTAGGGTTACTTTTCAAAAATTTATTAATATCTTCATGATGAGGGAACTCCTTCGTGAAGTGATCCCCACCACACAACATACAGGGATACTTAGATTTTATCTTCCCTTTATTATTGTTCTCTATGGCTGTAGCTTTTGGATTCTCCTGTTGGTTTCTAGGTTTTTTATTTTTACCTTTTCCTTTTTTTCTTATTGTCAGGTGTTTGTGTATTTTGGATAGCATTTACCTCGGTGAAAACCGTAGGATTTGACGGAGTAGTAGAAGAATCATTAGGTTGCTTGGCAGGTTTAGCTGCTGACGAGGGCTGGATTGAGCCAACAACCCCATCTACAGGAGTATCTGTAGGTGGATTGGTAGGGTCTGTGATGGGACAAGGAGATTTAGGGATTAGGTCATACAAAGTTTCAGACTGGGAATATGCCAAGTCCATATACTGAGCATGACTGATGGATTTCTCTTCAGTAACAGCACCACCCATAGACACATCTTAGGTAATGGGAGGCAACAAGGATTTCATGAACCAATCAGCTAATAGTTGGTTCGGGATGGGAGTTTTAATAAGTCATCTCCACCGTCTTCACTCATGGATATGGTCTGATATATTTGTGGATGTATTTTGACGGAGTCAGGTTAAAATGTATGTACCCATTTTTTAACGAATGGCGAGTTGAAAGTGCATGAGAAACACAGTTGCCAATGAGCTAAAATCCACAAATGAATGATGTGAAAGTTCAATCTACCACTTTGCGGTCGTACCGATAAAACGTCTCTAAAAGAGTCTCAATCAAATGGATTCATCCTTCAAGGAGTTCGAAGAACAGCATAGATGAAAAGTCATGACATGATTTTTGGGATCATCTCCCTGCTTCCCATCAAACTTTGGCATGTTTGATGGTAACTTGAATGGAATAGCTGGCCACAAAGGGTTGTGTAGAATGGGATCATTCATCAACTTGGACAAATCAAGCAAGTCCAAAGTTGCTAGGAATGGAAGTTGTCGATTAGGTTTGACATACTGGTAGTATTAATAAAGCATATGAGTACCAGTAGGACCATAAGCTGACTGATATATCGCCTGTTGAGCTGGTTGATGGGTAGATGATCCTCCCGAAGGGGGTGGGCCTCTAGGAGGAGGGCCACCTGGAGGTGGCAGGCCTCTAGGTGGTGGTCCCCCAGAAGATGGTCCCCCAGGTGGTGTTTTTCCAAGTTGTGGTCCCCCAAAAGGTGGGCCTCTGAGTGGTGGTCCTCCTAAAGGTGGGCCTTCAGGTGGTGGGCATCCAGGTGGTGTTCATCTGTAAGGTGGACCTGCGCCATGTGGGACTTTACTAGGTGAGCCTCTGCCTAGTGGCCCTCCAAAGGGTGGGCCACCATAAGGTGGCCCTCTGGCACCTCCAGTAGTGATAATAGGAATTCCTGCCATTGTTGGCATGTAGGACCAATTAGGTTTCCCCCATGGCATGAACATGTTTCCAGGGTAAGGCATTCCAAGATACATATTTCCTATAGATGTAGGTTGATATTCCATATTTGTTACCGGTGGTTGATACCCTGGCTAACCATAACCCCAAGAAGACTGGTTGATTGCAGGTTGTGCCCCTAAGGTTTGGCCCAAACTTGACAGCAATTTTACCATATTGGTGTGAGTGGGAGGAACAACCACTATGGGTTGTCCTATATCACAAGTATGTCATTTACTAGTAGAAACTCCACTAACAAATAACGTAACTCGTGTCAAGGTTTCCCCTGGCGTTGGAATGTACTGACACAATTTGAGCTGAGGGTTTCCCCCTGGCTACAGAGGGTATGGGAGGACTAGAAATAGAACTAGGATTTAAAACTATAGGGTTGGAGGCTTGACCTAGATTATGAGAAGTCACACTACGAGATGGGAAATATTCAATAGGAGACAAGGTCTCAGCAAGAGAATGATATCCAGAAGTCCATGGATCTAAAAGACGGGGTAAAAGAGCTGATACAGGTTCTTTGTAATATACAGGTGAGGGGGAAATTATTTCCATTCTCTCTAAAAAATTACGAGCAGGATCAAGAGACGCTTGAATTCTCTTATATTCATCCTCACCTGGAGGAGGGTTCTCAAAGGAAGGTCTAGTAACACCAAATTTGGAAATGGATTCACCCATAGAATTTCCCTAAAGAGGAGCATTAGGGCCATATTCAATTTCAACAGGACTATCAGTACGACCTTCCACTCGAGAATGAAAGGAAGTATCAGTCGTAGGAGGATTTTGGACCAAGGGATTAATGTAATCAATGAATTGTTCTCCACTTTCCACAACTGTACTTCCTTCCACATGGGAGTTAGTTGCAGATCCTTGATCTGTGGCTTCCATTGTGCTCTCCCCTATGACAGGTGGAAATTTGGTTGGTAAGCCCTGGTTTCTTCTGGATCATCTCAATTGAAACTTATCCAGATTGTATGGTCTCTTAAAACATAACCTAGGGTTTCAAAACTAGGGAAATCACACAAAACTTCTCCTACACAAACTACAGGCCACAAGCAAACTTAAGTGACAAGAGGGGTTGAAAAAATTGGTTCCTCACCAAGATTGTCAATTTTTTGCAACTCATGATATACCACAGGGTCCAACTGTAAAATGCAATGAGGAGGATCAACCATCCCTTACCTGAATACCCAGCTACATGGACGTCATGTGCATAGTAATCTCCCCGAGTGCTATTCTTGGTGTATTGCGCCAACAAGATAACCAAAAGGGATTTTCTCATATGGTCTCAACAATTCTAGAAGGACCTCCCGATATACACACAGTATGTGGGAGTTCAAATCTATAGTAGTGTTGTCTAATGCACAACCATTCACAGGGGGCCTTCCGATATACAATGGAGTACATGGAGTACCTTTCGATATACCTCAAGGATACATGAAAGGTCGTTTTATATATCGATGGTACATGAAGAACCACACAGGTCCTAGGTTGTAGTGCAGGCAATAAATGACAGCTCCTACATTCTATGACATCGAAACATGTCTCTAACCTATCACTCAATTTACCAAAATTTTTAACCTAAAGCTGCTGTTAATTTTAAGTTGAACGGTTAGGTGAATGCATGGAGTTATGACAGAAATGTAAAACCATGCAATTATGATATGAAAAATTATTTCACTTTACCATTCAAAACATGCGTACTTACGAGAAGGAGAGAGTATTTTCTTTTTCAATTTCATTTCAAAACCAAAACTTTCCCAAACATCCTAACTCAACAAAAAATTTATGAGAATACAAATAAGCAAGATACCTCTAATCTAATATTTGAAAACAAGCAAATAGGGTGATATCTCTTTTCCTAAAAATAAATACCAAGATCACTCAAAGGCATACTAAGTACTTTTTCAATTTTTCTTCAAAAATGGAAAGATCTAACTTAAAACTACTAATATTTTTTCTTTTGATTGAGACAAGAATGTAAAAAAGAAAGAAGAAAAAATGGAGATCTGAAAGCTTATGAGGCTAATTAGAGATCCAATAATTCAAATTTAAACATAATTATAACCAAATCTCAACAAAAAAAATTCTTTTTCAAAAAGAAAAAAGAAGTCTTTCGTAAATTTAACAAAAAATGAAAGCAAGACCAACAAGCAAGACTTCATTTTCAGTATTATCACACAGTAAGAACAAGATCTAACTGAGCTAAAGATTCCAAGCACTCCTTTCAAAAATGAAAACCAATCATACAAGCAATGGCGATGATGAGCCTAACCTAGCTTTTTGAATTCAAAAAAACAAGCATTTACCACATCTAGGCTTTAAATTTTAACTACTCAGATCTCTGCAAATAAACCCAAACATTCATAACTGAAAGCAAAAACCAAAACAAAATTTTGCAATGACAAGTCTTAAAAAGGCCTACCTGGCACCGCTTCTTGAACCTCATTGACAGAGCGGTTCTAGGGAAGCATCACTTCCTGATTACTACAAATAGGTGGTGGCACCGCTTACTGATTACTGACTACAGGTGGTGGCACTTCTTATTACCCACAGTGCATGTGCGGTGTCCTGTAGAAGTCAGAAAACAAAAGAATGGCGAGAAAAGTTAATCACTAAATTACTGGCATAAAAACCATGAATTGACAGGAATATAAAGTATAGAAGGTAAGAATGACTCAGATCTGAACATCTCTGATGATACCATACCAAGATATCACAAGATCAGCTAGTAGATCTGATGAACTGAAACAAGATCTCACTAGATCAGCTAGTAGATCTGATTGATGAAAAAGTGGAGCTTGGATTTTGGACAAGAGTTTGAAGACCAAGGAAGATAATATGTACTGAAATCTCTTCCCCAGTGGATTCACCAGATTTGTTTCTAGGAAAAATGTACGTCTTGTGGACAAGAGTTGTTCCTCTAGTCTGAATGGTTCAGATCTAGAACAAATAATTCACAACCGAATTAGAAGACTTTCCCTAGAATAGGTGGAGATATGGAATGAGTGTCTTTGATGGAATAGTGTATTTGTTTCCCTTAGTGATAGTTATTCATAGGTGTACCTACATAGTCACATGAAACCAAGAAACAAGATAAAAAAGCACTAGAATATTATCCACTACTATATGTTAGTGACTAAGGAATCCAACAATAAAATACATGATAATGACAGAACATACTTTATGAGAAAGGAACCAATTTTGCATTAAAGAATGAAGAAAAATTTTACAACCTATGCATTAGTGTCGATATGCTCCTTAACAATGCCAATATCTTCTCCCCAAAAGCTCCAACTTGCTCCTTCTATGCTCAGCCTACTAATTTAGACCATAATTTCAATGCAACAACATAACTTTGCTCTATCTCAACCATGGATATGAGCCTGCTTTTATAGGCCTTGGTAGGATAGGGATGGTTGAGTAAATGGTGGCTGAGGTGGATAGGAGATCCAAAAAGGATGGATCTCGAATCCAGGTGGTCCTCAAGTGTAGGGATAAGGGTGCCATGAATCCTTCCTTCGAGAAGCTTCATGGAAACCTTTTTTTTCACTTTTTACCAAGGGCACCGCTTCTTCCTCACTATGACAGAGCGGTGACAGGGTAGAACCATGAATTTAACAAAAGGTAAAGGTAGTGGCACTGCCTACTGTCAAAAGATTAAATGTGTTGCTAAAGAAGGTAACACTTATTGAATTAAAGGTAGGAGCGGTGCTAGATTTTTATATGTAGCATTGACGTCTAGGCCAATGTTTTCACTTCACAACTTGGGATTCAAGTCAAGTACTAGTGTTTGGGACCTTATCACATGATGATGATGATATTTATGTGTAAAAAACACTTATGTCTGTGCACAAATCCTGCAAACGTCTTTTTATAACCCCCTTTTACAATATATTACTGCACACATCTTGCAGTTTTTCAACACATTTCTGTGACGACTCTTATTCATGTCTTGTGACAAAAAATAAAACCACACTCACCAAAAATGTTCTTCAAATAGGGAACAACAACAGAGGTCAGACCCATAACCCAAAACTCAGAATTGCAACTAGAACAACAAAAACCCCATAATAACCACTCCAACCATGTACAACAACCAACCCTTCACATTATATAGGCTCTATTGGCCTCATTTACATTCCTTGCACCCACTACCCCTAAGTGGGACCACCTCTAACTAACTCACTGAATACATTTGTTCTTTTCCCAAAACTACCACGATCGTCAGATTCGAACGTTTCCACCCTCGCTCTACCACATCCTCAATCATCCTACGACTAACTTCTCCACTTAGAACCAAAAATTTATGCAATATTCTTAGGGCCAACAGATACCAACGGGTTGGGAGGAATATGATGGTGGAGGAGTACAACTCTATCATGAATAATTATTTATGGGGAATTGTGCCAAGATCAAATAAAACATCAGTAGTGACTTCCAAGTGGATATACAATATCAAGAACACGATAGATGGAAACATAGAGAAGTAAAAAGTGATTTTTGTGGCAAGAGGGTTCTCCCAGAAAGAAGGAGTGGAATACAAGGACACTTTGGCTCCAATTGTCAATTACATTCCCATTAGATCAATAATGTCTTTAGTCTCGATTATGGGATGGAGGATACATCAAATTGATATGAATGCAACTCTCATCAATGGGATAATTGAGGAAGAAGTGTGCGTAAGGAAATATCAGGGCTTTGAGATTAGTGGGAAGGAATCCCATGTGTGCCAACTAAAAAATGTCATATAATTACTTAAGAAGGAACCACAAACACGACATTCTAGGTTTAATAGATACCTATATAGTATGGGATCCATCAAAATTGAAGTAGATCCCAACTTATATTTCATATTTTTTTTATGTGGGTCTACTTGTTTTGGTGTTTTATGTAGATGACTTTTTTCTCCAGGTTCAGACAAGCTAATTATAGGTTTCAAGCAAATATGGTAGTTGATATTGATATGAAGGACATTGGCATGATGCATTAATTCTTCGGGTTGGAGGTTTGGTAGAGACTCGGTGATATTTTCCTTGGACATGGTAAGTATGCAATTGAAATTCTATAGAAATTTTGGATCGATAAGTGCAAACCTATGACCATGCCTATGATTACCAATCTAAACAAGGAAAAAAATTCATATTCATTTATGATCACATGTTTTACATGTAGCTAATAGGTTCATTGTTGTATCTATTCAACACTAGAATAGATATATGTTTTTTCAATGAACGCCTTGATTTAGTTCATGGTGGAGCCAGAGGAGGAGCATTAGGTAGCATCAAAACATGTGCTAAAATACTTGAGGGGCCAATGAAGTATGGGTTGATATATCTGGGAGATGTTGAAGTGAAGTCGTATGGGTATACATATTGATATTGGGCAGGAAATACATCACATAAGAAGAGAACCTCGGGGTGTTTCTTTATATTGGGATCAATGATAATATCTTGGTTTATTCAGAAGTAGACTTGTATGGAACTTGATTCAATACAGGAGTGTATGGTAGAAAATACAGTGAGTTATGAGTGCATTTGGCTTCACAAGTTACTTCTATATTTACTTGATCGTGATTTGGATCCCAAGGAAATTTACTATGATAATCAAATTTGTATTAAACTCTCTAAGAAACTATTTTCTCATGACAAGTCCAAGTACAATGAGAATAGATATCACTTCATTTGAAACATGATTTAGAAGGGGGAATCAAAGCTCCAATAGGTACCCAGAAAACAATAGGTTACTGATATTCTGACCAAGCCCTTAGAAAAATGGAAGTTTGAATCATTCAGAGACAAACTTGGATTGGTGTAAAATTCCTTCCTTGCTAAGAGGGAGCATTGAAAATTGTAGCTTAGGCAAAAAATTTCACATAGGTTTAGTGTTAAATGTGTCGAAAGTCATTTGAGTTAATTCTATTTTGTAATTCATTTTAGTATTAAAGTGAAAGTATTATATTTATATGTTGATTCTAATAGACTCAACATACTACAGATGGAATACTCTTCTCATGCCTCCCGTTACTTTTTGTAGTGCATAGTTTGGTGATTGTTTACATTTTTTTGTGCATAGTTTTGCAGGTACTTCTTAGTACATTTTTAATAGAAAAATATGTATATGAAAAGCATAAACAATTATTTATGTTCTATATATGGTGACCTATGATCTTGATCAGACTTTGATTTTTCCAGTATATATGTTCGACCTCTTTGGGCTATGAACTATGTGGTTAATTTATTATATGATGAGCTACAACTTTTTTCTATGAAAAAAAAACAGTTGAGTCTGATCAAATGTATTTTTAATACAATAATGATTTAGACTAATCTCAATTATACATCTCATTGAGATATTAGGGTTTGGTAGATCAGTATTTCAACTCAAGTATAAAGTTAAGCCAAGGTAGAGGGTTAAGATACATTCATTATTCACTCAAAGATAGTTTGGTTTGGAGGTTATTGATTTCATCTATGGAGAAAAATTAGAGGGTTGAAGAGCATTCAAGTTAAACATCCAAGCAAAGAGAAACACATAGGTCTATACATGATAAATATATACAACCATATAGATAGGTATGTTTAGTCATACGGATATGGAACACCAGGTTATTTTCATGATTTTGCCAGGTAGTTAAGTATGTGGAGGTTTCTTTGTAAGCTTTGAATTATTAATGAAAGGTTGGTTTGGAAGAGTAAATTATATGTGTATTTTCTTTGCTTTCATTGTTTACTTTTAAATCTATATGTGTGATTATTGCTATGTGAAATAGTTTAATTTCCACAATTTAATAACAAATTGTGTTTAGTTGAGAACATAAGCTAGATAATAGTCACCTAGGGGTTGGGAAAATTAACAAGAACCTTCTTCAACTTTTTATGATAACTTCTTCTCAAGATCTTAATTATTTTGTTTCAAATTATGAATGCATTGCTTCTTATCTTTTGACTTCTTAATGTTCACAAGTAAATTATGATTATGTTTTTAGGCGAGAAAATTCTTCATCTTTTTCAATGATTACCTTGTCACATTCTTTTTGCACCCTTTGTATCAACTTCTAATTATCCTTAAGAATCACCCTTTATATATATTTAAGGTATTATAATAAGGTTGATTTTGAGGATAGCTTCCTTGTAACATATTTTAACATTATCTTCTTTATTTATAGGAAAACGTCAAACACTTTTTCTTAATGTTTAAGATGAAAATACCTAGTATTTTTATCTAGGGTGAACCTAGAACTATGCCAACATATTTATCAAACATAGATGTAATATTGAATTTGAATGTGAATTTATAATCATAAATTGTTAATGGAAAATTTATGTTACTTTAAACATAATGATACTACTTAATACCAATTTCCACTATAAAATATTATTATTCAATTAATAATAACTTAATATCATTTCATGGAATGTTGTGCGGGGGAGCTATGATACGATTGGAACAGATATGGATTTGGTGAGATCGCGAGGGTTCACAATCGTAGGCATTGGTGCAGGGATTTTTGGGGGTGGGGGATGAAAAATCCCTAGCTTCTAACCATTGCGGGGTGGCTTCTTAGATCCAGGTATTTGAGGAAGGAGAAAACAGCAATAGAGAAGGAAGAAATTACGGGTCATGGAAGGGAATAAGGTCAGGCCTAGGAGGGTGCCTTCCAAAATCCCAATCAACATTAAGCTAGCATTATTAGGATATTCAACTAAGAGAATAACAAGTACAACAATCAAGCACAAGAGACAATGAACACAGTATTTTTCCTTGGGGAAACCATAAATGGAGAAAACCCTGCAACTTCCTCAGAGATAGAATCAACACAAGATGTAAAACCCCAAAACAGTAAGATGCACTTCCGACAGCAATAATCTTCTTCTTGTCTAGCCCCAGTGTCTTCTTCTTCCTCAACTATGTGCTACACTTGAGTGTGTGAGTGATGTGTTCTAAATAGAGAGTCCAGCTCTCTATTTATACTAATCCCGACATGACTAAAACCCTACTAGGGCCGACCTCTACTTGGAGATTCTAACAACCCTAGTGCCCCGAAACTGCAGGGAATTTAACCCTTAGACAATCGGAGGGTTACCCACTATGACTTGACATGACTTGTTTACATTATTGATCCTCCCAATTGGAGCATCAGGACATGACAACATGACTCAATTACATAATAGATACATCCCGGAATAAACATAGGGTTACAATACATAGATGAATACATTCTGAAGTTACAAATACATCAACACTCCCTCTTAACTAGGAAGGTATTCTTTCGACACAATTTTCAACACTAGTCTTCTTCTCTGTATCAACTGGATCGTCTCGTCATCTACATCTCGATTCTTCTGAGTCTTCAATTCATCTTCATCTTCAATTCATATTCATTCTTTGAATCTGGATCATCTCTCGATCTGGATCAACATCACTGGATCTGGATCATCATCACTGAACTGGATCTGGATCATCACTTGATCTGGATCATCACTTGATCTGGATCTCTCGTAGTCATCATAACTGGATCTGGATCATGGATTGATCTAGATCTCATCTGGTCATCATCATGTGTGATATCTCATGATTCTTCTTGTCATAGGAAGTTCTACAGAGCCAGCCTTCTTTCATGCTGGTTGTAGGCCTATCCATCATGTAGGTATTCTCCCAGCAGTTACATCTGACCTACTCATCAGAAAGGAATGCCCAGCACTCTCATCTGATCATGTAGAAACCTACAATCACATCAGAAAGGCCCAGCACTCACATTCACCAGCATGATAGGACATCACTATCATCTGTGAAAAGGCTTCAGCACTTATATCTGACCTACTCATCAGAAAGGCATACTTCCATCCAGGCGGGAACACATCCTACTCACAGTGATGAAATATTTCCATACTTTCATCCAGACTGGAATCGCATCCTGCTCACAATGATGGAAGACTTCTATCTAGGCAGGAACACATCCTACTCACAGTGATGAAATATTTCCATACTTTCATCCAGGATGGAATCACATCCTGCTCACAGTGATAGAAGATTTTGTGCACTTACATCCATCTAGGCGGGAACACATCCTACTCATAGTGATAAAATATTTCCATACTTTCATCCAGGTTGGAATCGCATCCTGCTCACAATGATGGAAAGGCTCTACACTTACATCTAACCTGGTAGGAACCAAATCCTACACCCTCATCAAAAGGTCAAGCACTCACATCTAACCTGCTAGGAACTGAATCCTACACCCTCGTCAGAATGGCCCCCAGTCCTATACTGAGCTACCTGGTAATGGACCAGGTGCCTCCACTCTCCCGGAGAGTGGCAATTTCCCTTACATCCATCCTACTTGACAGAATGGCCAACCCTCACATCTGACATGGGAGGAACATAATCCTTTAGCCATGACAGAATGGTTCAGCCCTTACATCTGACCTACTCGTCGGAATGGCTCTTCTCAGTCCTAGACTGAGTATTCCTGGTAACTGATTAGGTACCTCCATTACCAGAATGCCAGTTGCCCTTACATCTGTCCTACTCGACAGAATGGCCAACACTCATATCTGACATGGAAGGAACCAATCCTCTCACCATGACAGAATGGCTTAGCCCTTATATCTGATCATGGAAGGAACCAATCCTCTCACCATGTCAGAATGGCTATGGGTGTCATCACTTTCTCTTGGAGGAAACCTCGATCTGGAGAACACCAAGCTTCTCCCTGAAGTACTCGAACTTCAGCCTATCCAATGGCTTCGTCAATACAACAGCTATCTGTTCCTTCATCGCAACATGCTGGAGCTTCACTACTCCCCTCTACACCATATCCCTGATATAGTGGTACTTGATCTCAATATGCTTCGACTTGTCATGGAACATTGTATTCTCTAACAACTTTATGCAACTCTGGTTGTCACAATGTATACAAGTAGCATCCATCTGGAGATCAAATAAATCAGACAGTAGCTTCCACAGCCATACTGCCTCACAACTAGCTGAACAAGCTGCGATATACTCTGCTTCAGCTATACTCAGTGCCACACAGGATTGCTTCCTTCTAAACCAAGAGATCACACCTGATCCCACACTGAAGCAACACCCTGAAGTGCTCTTCCTATTAATGGCACTGCCTGCCCAATCAGAATCAACATAACCCTCTAGGTTAATCTTTTGATTCGCATCGTACTTGAGCCCATAATCAATTGTACCCCTCAGGTACCTCAAAATATGCTTTGCAGCAATCAAGTGAACATTTATCAGATCTGTCAAGAACTGGCTGAAGGTGTTCACAACAAAGCAAATGTCTGGTCTCGTGTTTATCAGGTACATCAAGGAACCAATCATCTGACGATACATCGTAGCATCAACTGTCTCTTATGAAGCTTAACTCAATAGCTTCAAGTTCGATGCCATAGGTGTGGCCATGACCTTGCAGTCCATCATCCCAAACCTCTTTAGGATCTCTACTGCATACTTCCCCTATCCAAGGAAGATTCCATCTATACTCTGCCACACCTCCATACCTAGAAAGTAATGCATCATACCCAAGTCCTTCATCTCGAACTTGGAAACAAGCTTTCTCTTCGTATCAGCAATCAACCCATCCGTACCTATTACAAATAGATCATCTACATATAGTAGAAGCATCATTGGGTTGCCATTTTTAACCTTGTAGTAAAGATTGGAATCTGCTTTACACTTGGTAATGTCCAAACTGGATAGAAAGCTGTCAATTCTGCCATACCAAGTCCTGGGTGCCTGTTTCAAACCATACAGGGCTTTCTTCAATCTGCACACATGAGTCTCTATGTCATGTGTCTCAAAACCGAGTGGTTTTTCTACATACACTTCCTCTTCCACTACACCATTCAAGAAAGCAGTCTTGACATCCATCTGGTGTATCTTCCATTTCATCATTGTAGCCAGAGCAAGTACTGATCTAATGGAAGTGTATCTGGCTACAAGTGCAAAGGTTTCTTCATAATAAATTCCTTTTTTTTGAGAGAAACCTCGAGCCGCAAATCTTGCCTTATATTTTTCAATGCTACCGTCTGCAGCACGCTTGATCTTGTAGATCCATTTGGAAGTTACAACTAACTTCCCGTCTGGTCTTGGGACAACATCCCAAACATCATTCTTCATGATCGATTGGTACTCTTTGATCATAGCATCCTTCCATTCTTTCCCTTTTTCCACTTCTTCATAACTAGAAGGTTCTTTATCAATGAAATCACATAGTAAGACTACATACCCAGAACAGGACCTTGTCCTTTTTCTTTCTTTGTGATTCTCTTCTAGAACCCCATATCTTTCCGCACCTTGGATAAGTTCTCGTAACCAAGAAGGTTTCCTCTTATGAGGATTCTTCTTTAGAGGTGGATCTACATGTCTTTGTGGTTCTTCAAATTCTCGATCTTCTTCTTGAGTTTCTTCATTCATGGTTGTATCATGACTTCTGGGTGCTTCTGCTTCTTCAGGTTCTTCAGCATGTTTCTTTCTGGATTTGTTGTAAGCTGTGTCTTCATCAAATGTCACATCCCTGCTGATGTCAATCTTCTTGTATCCTAGGAAATATATTTTGTAAGCCTTTGAGCTTTCAGAATATCCCACAAATATACTCTTCTTTCCTGAAAGATCTAATTTTGTTCTCTTCTCTTTTAGAATGTGTATGTATACAAGACAGCCGAATATTCTGAGATGGCTGACTTTTGGTTTCTTGTCGGAGAAGAATTCTTCAGGAGTCTTTTTCTCAAGTACTTTATGTGGAGTACGATTCTGTACATACACCGTTGTTCTGGCAGCTTCCGCCCAAAGATGCATAGGAAGGTCTTGATCATGAAGCATGGCTTTTGTAGCTTCCATGATGGTTCTTTTCTTCTGTTCCGCAACCCCATTCTGTTGTGGATTATAAGGCATGGATAGCTCCCTCTTAATCCCTGATTCTTTGCATAGCTCTTTGAATTCATTTGAATTGAATTCTTCACCATTATCTGATCGAATGGTCTTGATCTTCTTTTCAGTATGGTTCTCGATCAGGCTTTGAATTCCTTGAACTTACTGAATACTTTGTCTTTGTTCTTCATGAAATAAACCCATGTCTTCCTAGAAAAGTCATCAATAAAAGAAACATAATATGCATACCCGCTTAGAGAGTTTGATGACATAGGACTGCATACATCAGAGTGGATGATTTCCAAGATTCCTTTTGCTTTACTTTTGCTGGTTGGAAATGTCTTCTTTGTATTCTTTCCTTTCACACATCCTTTGCGGACCCCATCATGTTTTGCTTGGATTTCTTGAATACCTTCAACAGCTTTGCTTGCAATAGGTAGTGCTCTGTAATGCACATGTGCAAGCCTTCTATGCCAGAGTTCACTTGGCTCTACTATGTCATGGACCAAGGCTTGTTCTGGATGGCCCTTCAATTTGTACAATCCTCCTTCTTATTCTCCAATCACTACCGCATCATTGATAGTCTTTCCTTTTGACCACATGATGACTTGACCATCTATGAATGTAACCCGCATTCCTTTTGCATCTAATGCTGATATGGAAAGGAGGTTCTTCTTGAGTCCTGGCACAAACAATACTTCTTTCATTGTTAGAGATTTTCCAAAGTCTAGTTTATAGGAATATTCCCCACTACCTTTTATTGGATATTGGTAGTCATCTCCTAGCTTCACTTTGTGAGATGATTCATGTTCTAACAGCTTCACAAAAGATTCCTTGAATCCAGTCATGTGTTTGGAAGCCCCACTGTCTATTAGCCAATAATCACTCCCATGAGTAATGTTACCTATGAGAGCGGAGATCAGAACATACTCATCCTCTCTTAAAGAATCTTCACTTTCATATCTGGATCTCTTCCTGGATGGTTCATCATCCTCTGCAGCATGAGCATGATGTCTTGTTTTGTTTCTCTTCTTTGTTGGCTTTGGTTTCTTAAGACAATTCCTTGCATAATGTCCTGCTTCATCACATGTATAACATATGATCCTAGATAAATATATTCTAGTGTTATCTTTCTGAGTGTGCTTACCTATGAAGTGATGAGTTTTCTTTCTTATTGACTTGGAGTGAGTCTTGGAGTGTACCATGAGAGATTGATCTTCACTTCCCATCTTTTCTTCTCGAGTTTCTATCCAAGCTTCTTCTTGAGAGCATTCTTCCCATAGTCTACTTGACTAAATTCTTTCTTGCACAGATTCCTTGGATGAAAGAATCCCATGACCTAGGGAGGCCATTCAAATTAGTCATCACAATCTCTGCATTTTCCACTTCTTCATCAACAGCTTCTAATTGTTCCTTGATCTGGGAAACCCTTGTGAAGTAAGACTGGATTGTTTTTTCATTCTGAATCTTCACATTCTTCAGTTGGTTTCTCAGGGTCATCTTCCAATTGATGTTCTTCCCTTCAAACAATTTGGTTAGGGCATCAAACATAGCTTTAGGTGTCTTGAGAGAGGACACCTGTGGGATAAGGTGATCCTTGATAGAATCAGCAATGATCCTCTTTGCCATAACCATATTCTTCTTATGTAAGGATTTTTCCTCATATCCCTCTGGAACTGGAACCTCTTCATGGATGTAGTAGTCTAATTCATTCTCTTCCAGGACCAGGGAGATCCTATACTTCTAGGCTCGGAAGTTATCAACTCCCTCAAGCTTTTCATCAAGCTTGGTATGATGAGACATCTTATCTGAGAACCTCAAATGGAAATACAAAATATTTTAGATCTTACCAGGTTCAAGATGTCGGATCTGAAACTTGAGCTGAAATCCTGTAGAGTTGGTTCAGGAGCAAATTAGGTTTTTGCTTTTCTGGAGTTCTGTCCTTCCAAATGCCTTGAAATTTGTTCCTAACTTCGATTTTGGGGAGGATATCAATCCAGGCCTGGGCTCACTGAAAAATTCCTCTTCTGTGAAAAGCCCTAATTTTAGACAGCAGTGACAGGTCCAAAACTGAAAAACCTCAAAATTGGATTATGCTTCGACAAAAAGATGCACCCTAAGGAGGAGAGTTATTCCACCTTAATTTTCCTAAAAATCTGTGAAGGAAGATCCACAAACTACGAATCCCTAGTTCCCGCAGCTGCACAGTGTCTTCTTCTCATGTTAGCTCTGATTCCATGTTAGTTTTTCAACATTAAGATAGCATTATTAGGATCTTTAACTGAGAGAATAACAAGTACAACAATCAAGCACAAGAGACAATGAACACAGTGTTTTTCCTCGAGGAAACCATAAATGGAGAAAACCCCACAACTTCCTCAGAGATAGAATTAGCACAAGATGTAAAACCCCAAAACAGTAAGATGCACTCCTGACAACAGTAATCTTCTTCTTGTCTAGCCCCAGTGTCTTCTCCTTCCTCAACTATGCGCTACACTTGAGTGTGTGAGTGATGTGTTCTAAATAGAGAGTCCAACTCTCCATTTATACTAATCCCGACATGACTGAAACCCTACTAGGGCTGACCTCTACTTGGAGAGTC
This sequence comes from Pseudotsuga menziesii, assembly GCA_001517045.1. Classification (NCBI taxonomy): domain Eukaryota; kingdom Viridiplantae; phylum Streptophyta; class Pinopsida; order Pinales; family Pinaceae; genus Pseudotsuga; species Pseudotsuga menziesii. Next base: position 160,732 of record LPNX010973900.1, read on the forward strand.
TAATAACCCTAGTGCCCCAGAACTGGCGGGGACTTTAACCCTTAGACAATCGGAGGGTTACCCACTATGACTTGACATGACTTGTTTACATTATTGATCCTCCCAATCGGAGCATCGGGGCATGACAACATGACCCAATTACATAATAGATACATCCCGGAATAAACATCGGGTTACAATACATAAAATACATAGATGAATACATTATAAACTTACAAATACATCAACAAATGAAGGTAGGTTAGGCGTGGTGGAGTGCATGGTTGAGTGGGAGTGGCTATAGGTATCAATAAATGGTCCAAAAGATCCAAAAACACCCAAATACCATGTATGGGCGCCTCTTGTCAACCAGTTTCCCTGTTTTATGGATTGGGAGGGCACCGAGGACTAAACAATCATAAATGAGGGTGCATGTGTAACTAGAATGATCAAATGTGGTCACCTAGGTGCGTTAATGAGTCCAAAACACCAAAAGGACCTTGCTTGACCAATACAACCTAGTTTTGGACCATATACCATAAGTGAAAAACAAATGAACATGTTTCCTAGGTGTATCTAACCATGGTACTAGGTGGTATAATGCTCTAACAGGGTGGAGAAGACCAATCGTATCAGGGTCGGTATAGACTAGAGTCCCATGAATCCATAAAGTAGATGAAGAAGGAGTTCCATGGAATCCTCCTCCGAACGTGGATGATATGGATGGAAGGAACTCCAGAGTCTCAGAAGTGTTACTCATCGTAAAAATTCTATGGATATCTCAATGGGAAAGAGTTTTCCTATAATTTCTATCCCTCTTATAAAGAGGTTGTGAAGGGTCAAAATGCGGTAAAATTGCTAACTGATGAGAACGACAAAGTGCCAGAACTCAATCCATGATGACTCCACAGAAAAAGAGACTCAAGTAACCGCAATCCCTAAGGCCAACTAGGGAACACATAGCACACCCTTAAATAAGCTAGGATGAATGCACATAAACAAGGAAGAAGTATCAATGAGCTCCCAAATGTAGCAGGTCTGCCTCGCCTAGAATAGGTCGGAGACTCCCATACACTACAAGCGGAGGTGGGTAACAAATTATAGTGACCCTCATCTTCAATGCATAAAGAGACAGTGTCTTTCAACCCCTACCTGGCCAAGAAACTCATAGAATAAACTCTACAATTAACCCCTATGATACCTAGGAAAATAAACAAAGGTCACCTCAATATAACCAATGCTCAAGCGGACAGTCGCAGGAGGGATCCACCGTATGGGTAGGGTAACTAAGCCCAAAACTCGAAAGCACCAAAGGTATCTCAAGAGCCCCTATATGCGAATAAAATCCTGGTAATATTATCAACTCTCACTGAAGGTAGTGGAGGGCTATCCCCACCATCAACATGCATGTTGCCTCATGATTAACACCTGTGTAAGAGGAGCTTCCTGAGAACACCAATTATAGCAAGGATCTCTCCTCTCCTTGGCAAACACCTAAATTGTTTCCATTTTATAGTCTTGGAGAGGTTTACTCACAAATTCCTATTCTAAGACTCTAAAACCTAAGCTTGTTGGTGCACCCTACAAAATAAATTTGTTCTAATCAATTTTAAATTAAGCGTCCATTTTAATAGGCTGTGCTTACTCAAGGGATATGGCCATGAAACTAGTGATGCTATGACTCAACAATAAAATTTAATATGCACACCTGAAAAAAATGGAAAGTGCAAACTCGTTTTCCAAATGAAAAGATGGTATGCCACTAAATGAAGTGCAAAAATAATTCCTTTCCATTCAAATGTAAGTGCATCCTTTCCTAAATGAAAGCCTAGATTAATTCTAGTCGAAGCAAACCAATACGAGTGCTTCTTTCCATGTAAATACAAAATGCAAATGAATATCCACCAATGAAAATATTTTTGTATTTTCAAAGTAAATGAATGAAAATTCAAAAAAGAACCATTAAATTCCCAATCCGGGCAACAAGCTTCAAGACACAAGTGAAGCAAGACACTGAGACTCGATGACTAATGCACTAAAAGAGGGAGTAAATGACAAGAACAACTTTCCTAAAGAAAATTTAATAAAGAATAGGTTTTCAATCACAAAAAAGGTATTCAACAAACAACATAAGGACCATCGGAAGACTCAACAACACTCACAACCCACCCAAGAATCTCTCACAACAAGATACCAATCAAAATTTAAAGTATACATGTATGTTTAGAGACCAACAAAATATGTACACGACCTACCAAAAGACATCCTACGTATATACATGACTGTTAGTACTGTGACCCGTGTATACAAGGAAGAAGGTGGTAAAAAATAAATATATAGGCCAAACCACTTAAAGTAACTCTCAAAAAATGACTATACTCCAAATGAGACATAGAAACACAAAGAATAGAGAGCAATTCATGCAAAAATGCACCTAGAAACCCCAACAAAAAGGAGACCTTCCCTAGTGGAGTCGACAGTTCTGTTACAGAGAAAATATTCCTATGGATTGAGGTGGACCACAACAGACAAGATGAAACCAGAAATCACATTCATTCTCAAATATGCTAGATAAATTAAATAAGCTAATAACTAAAGGAGAGAGTTTGTACCTTAACTAGATGTTCGAAGAAGACGACCATTGAGATCATGATTGAATGCTTGTCCCTACAATTCACCCTCAACAAAAAACATATATCCAAGCATAAAATATATTAAATGTTAGCATTCAAACTAGCATAATCCATTTAAACATGTATATAACAACTATACCCATGGATGCCAATATAAACAATTGCACATGAAATTTGGATGAGAAAAGGATATTTCTATTAATGTAAAAGTAGAGATACAATGTGGCAACCTCTATCGACAAATTTTTAGAACCAAGAAACCAAGTTCCTCCACCTAGACCTCCACCGCTTTAATCCTCCATAGAAAGGAAAGCTCACAAAGGCAATGGAGAGCTTTGGAGATGAACACAAAAGTTCTATCAACAAGGACAAAGGGATGCAAACTCAAGTGTATGGAAATGGGGCAAAAAAATTTCTCTAATATCCATCCTCTCTAAGTTTCTCCTCCTTCCAATGCTCCATAATGGATCAATATATCCCTCAAATGGAAATCCAGGGTCAAATTAGAGCATTTCCAGGCTTATGGAAGGCCAAAGATCAAGGTTTTCATTACTTGATGAGGAAAATTCCAATTTTTTTTTTTTGTTTTTGTGCATAAAACTCGATGTATGCAAGCTATAATGGTGTAAGATGTGTTTATGAAGTTGCATAGCTGTTGACACACGTGTGTCTTAAAAAATGTCTTTTTATGGCTTAAAATGAAGCATCAGGGCTATACTAAGTAAGGGGGGGTATAGTGAGTCTTCAAAGGGACAGGGGAAGGTTATCAAGGCATGATGCATAAGGTGTTGCAAATCATCCTATAACAGTGCACATGTGGTGTCAATATGAGGACATGGTCCAAGCTCTCCATGTGAAAAATATTATGCTTGGATATCAGATCCAAATAAAAAGCATTGTGATCAGAGCATATGTACAAACATTCTTCTGTGTACTTTTATTCAATACTTCTAATATTCACTTTTTAGGTATATACGAGAATGCCATTTTGTTTTTATTTATACAATAAGTTATTAATACTAGGTTCTAATATTTATACTATCAGAAAATTTCTTATCATACGAATGAATATTTTTTTTCATACAAATGAATTTTTTTTGGTAATCTCAATTTTGTTTCTTTCTTGATGAGCAACAAGAATTAGGCTTCAAGGAATACTATCACCAATGAATTTACAATCATAAGAAGCTTCACTACTACCTCAGAGAATCTGTCCAATCTTAGTATGTGATCTGTGTGGAATCTTAAGTCAAATAGTTACATCTCAATTTCCAATCCCTAGGACACTCGATTTCCAATCCCGCTAGGATTCCCTCAATCGCAAAGCCAAGACCGTAGAACCTAACAAGACATGTTGCAAGTCTTGATGCCTGCATGGAGAACTACCTGGAGAAACCTTACCTCCATATCAATGATTTATGACTATCACCCCCTACTCTTCATAAAGGTTGCAAATAAAATCGAAGGATACTAATAAATATGTATTTTATTTTAATAAATTTAGAAAATTTAGAAAAATATAAAGTATGTATATCTATTTTTCTTTATTTATTTTATATATAAAGACTTAATTTTCTTTAAAAAATCTCAAATACACAAGGATATCAAGTTTTTTTTTGTTAAATATGTTCACTGTATCATTATAAAAATTTTGTTATTTTATTGTTTCTCAGCAAAAAAAATAAAAATAAAGTCCTAGTCTCAAAGACTATTATACTATTCACCCTACTTTAAAAAAAAAAAAGGAGATTTTGATGCTCCATTAACATCTAAGAGGTTATGATATTTAGACACTTAGAATTTAGTTAAGATCAACTTGTGTAATATATCCCTTAGGGAAAGTGTGTTTCTTTAGTATGCATTTGTAAATATTCTAATCCAACGGTCACGATATGTTCTAAACATAAAGTGATCCGACAGTTCAACTTCTCTTAGATCATACCTAACTTTGATCCGTGGCTTAGCACTCGATTGGTCCATGACCTCTATTTAAAGAGCATGGAGGGTCCTTGGCTAGTTGATCTATTATGAGAAGCTCATTTGTAACTTTTATTCTTTTGCGTAGTAAATTGCTCCAAGTAGCTATTTGGCCGGGGCCGTGGGTTGTTTCCCTCTCGAAGGTTTTAACCACGTCAAAACATCGGTGTGTTGATCTGTGATCTATTTGTGTGAGTGGCTGCTCTTGGTGTTTGGTCTTTTGGGAGTACCTTATGTACCCAAACATGGTCTCAGAGCATTTATGAAGAGCCGCTTCTATTTGTGATCTAGATCTTGAACCGGTGTTGTCGAAAATTTGAAAGGGTTTATGATTCTAGAATTTTTATGCATTTGTGTCCTATGGGAGATGTTCCATTGCATCCAGGGCATTGTTTCCATTGGGAAATAGTTTTCGTTTTATCGAAAACCATTTCTGGTTGCTCCAGAAACACCCATTTTGGCAAATCTGAAGGTATAATGTTACAGTGACGAATTTGTTTTTTTGTATTATTTTAAATCTCTCATATGTTTATCGGTTTTATTATTTAGATATTTATTTTTTTTAGTCTCGGATTGTTTCATTCCCTGTCTGCGTATTCTCTTTGTCATGTACCTTACGCGATCGCACCGAATTAGAAACAGAAAGGGAAAGTGTTTTCTCGGTTGTGTATGCTCTTTGCCATGCACCTTGTGCGATTGCGACGAATTGAAAACAAAGAGAAAACATAGAATTTCCAGGTAAGCTAACGAGATTTAACCCCACAAGCGTGGAAAAGGTTTTTTGTTTTTGTTTTTCGGTTTGTGGTGTGATTTGCAGGAAAAAGAAGGAAGCACAGAAACCGAGAGAGAAGAGTAAAAAACAAAAATCCCTTCCTCATTCTCTTTTTTTAAACTTACCTCACTTGGTCCAAAGTTTCTTTATTCCTAATAGGTCTTGAGTTCAACCCTTATTAAGTTACTTTTTAGTGCATGCAATTTCTATTTTCAATTTACTTTATTGTAAAAGTGCATCTCACTTAAATAAAATAAAATAAAAAGTGAGTCACTTAAGTTCTTTTTATTGCCGCACTATTTAAAGTACCATTATTGTAAAAGTGAACATCACTTATTTTACAAAATTGATTCATTTAAAAGAAACTTTCTTGTAAGTGATTGTCAAATGTTCATTTTGGGAAGAAGGGGGTTCTTTTTTTTAGTTGGTCAAGTTAATATATGCCACATCACTATTGGGGACATCTTCAACATTTTCTTTAATCGAGCATAACTTCATCATCCAGAATCATTTTTCAGTGTCGCTTTTTTTTAAATAGCCTAATTTTTCAAGCTCTTTGCAACCAAACAGTTAGTTTTTGTTCTTTCAGCTATTATTTTATAGTATGGCTGCCCCTTGTGATATTCTACTTACAAGTTCTAACTATTTCTCATGGAAATATCGTATGGAGGATGTTCTATGAAGTAGGGGACTTTTCAGAATTACGCCAAGGAAAAAAGAAAAACCCAATGATGATAAGAAAATAAAATGAGCAAATAGATGTGATGAATCTCATGGATTTATTAGGATGTCAATCTTTACTGATTTGCGATTTCACATATCTAGAATTGATGAACCTAATAAAACTTGGGAAAAGTTGGAATCTGTGTTTGGTAAACACAATGAAATTCGAGGTCATCAACTTGAGAATGAGTTGATTTCTTTGAATCCATATGATTTTTCATGCATTCAATACTATTTATCTAAGTACAAAATTCTTAGACTCTTATGTGAAGAATGCAAGATTAATAAAGAAGACAAATAATGTATTTATCATATTCTTTCCCACGGGGGATTCACTTGTTGGTCAATATCCTATCACGTTAGTTCATATTGTGGGTTTTAAAATTATCAAAAATCGAACCAATATATTGTAGGTATTGAGGGGATGAAGGGTTTAAGGTGGGGGTGGGGAGGGTGGTTTATAATGATTGAGGTATAAAAAGGGGTGGGGAGGAGGTTTTTAAGTATTGGGAGGGGGTTTCAACAAAAAGAGTTTGGGTTAATATCTCTTGAAATTAAGGGTATTCTTTAATATCCCACGATCGCACGTGCTATGTGAGAGGTTCACTAACTGAAGTCCTCGTGTTCTTTACAAACTTGGACATGCATATTCTATTTTTGTATCTACATTTTACTCGATGAAAGAATCATTTACTGCAACTAGCTATGAAGAGCCTAGTCTTGAATCCTTTTGTGATTTCTTAATTAGAGAGAAAGATAAGATCATTCATCTTGGAATAATTAACAATGCAAATACATCTAGGAAATCCTTATTGTCCCAATAGAAAGAAAAGTCCAAGCCTCCCAAGAAACAAAATTTTCACCATAATAAGCCAAACAAGGGTCCCAAACCCTCTTAGTAAGCTCCTTCTTTAAAAATGACAAAGGATCCAATCCAAAAGGAAAGAAGACTAAGCTTCATTGAAATTTTTGTGGGAAATATAATCAAGATGAATCTAAGTGTTTCAAGAAGATGGCAGCCTTGGAAGCAGTAATGAAGAAGCACCACACTAGCTTAGATTCGTCTTTAGAATCTACATCTCATGGACATGCACTTTGTGCTTCTGGTTATTCTTATACTTCATCTTCTTCTTCTACTTCAAATGAATGGCTCATTGATTTTGGAGCATCTTATCATATCGCTAAGGATCCACCCATTCTACTATGCATGAATGTAACACCAAACAAATATTTGTTGGCGATGATAGATCTCTAAGTGTTGTAGGATCTATAACAATTCCAGTAGAAAATGGTCATTTTAGTGATGTACTATGTGTTCCAAGACTTTCCTGCAATTTGTTGTCAGTCTATCAAATCACTCATTCTGGTGAAGGAAAAACTGTAATGTTTACACCTCACCAAGTTGTAATCAAGGATTTTAAAGATCCTCAAAATGTCCTTGCTACCATAATTGTTGATTATATTACTAGGTTGTACAAATTTAACAACTTTGGGTCATCACTTTTTCCTTCAGTTTTTGTTGCTCATAGTGATAACTTGAGCAAACTTTGGCATGAGCGATTTGGTCACTTGAATTATCACTCATTGCAACAACTATGTAAAGACAATATGGTGACAGGTCTTCCGATGGTATCTTGCAGGGATGGTGTTTGTTCTGGTTGTGTACTTAGAAAACATCATTGAGACAGTTTTGACAAATGTGCCTCTTGGCACGCATCGGTTCCCTTGGAGCTTGTGCACAGTGACTTGTGTGGTCCTCTTCCATCTGCTTCCTTTTCTGGTTTCAAATATTTCTTAAATTTCATTGATGACTACTCCAGATGCACTTGGGTTTATTTCCTAAAACTTAAGAGCAAAGTATTTAACATGTTCTTGGTCTACAAGGCCCTTGTTGAAAAACAATTTGTTCATCAAATCATTAAGCTAATATCCGAAAATGGAGGGGAATATGTTAACAAAAATTTCAGTACTTTCTGCACTGAACAAGGAATCCAACAACAACACACTGTTCCATATACACCACAACAAAATGGTGTAGCTGAATGGAAGAACTGCACTTTAAAAGAAATGGCTAATTGTATGATCCAATCTAAGGGACTAAGTCTTCAATTATGGGATGAGGCCATAAATTGTGCAAATTACATAGTTAATCTCACCCCCACTAAATATTTACAAGGTATAACACCGGAAGAAGCATGGAGTAAAATTAAACCAGATGTAAATCATTTTTGTGTGTTTGGTAGTGAAGCATCGGCTCACATTCCGGATGAAGAACGGAAAGCATTGCAGCCTAAAAGTGAAAAGTGCATATTTTTTGGATATTCTGAAGATGTAAAAGGTTATAAGGATTCTTCAGCCACATTCTCAAGATATAATCATTAGAAGAGATGTTAAATTTGATGAAAATCTCTTGGCCTGCAAGCCTAACTTGGCGGTTGTGCCATCTTTGGCCGGCGATCTTGATTCAGTGATTGTGCCTTCTTCTCCTTCCAACTTCCTTGACAGTTTTCCAACTCCAGTTTCTGATAATGGCTGTGAGGATGAAAATCCACCTCCACCTATTCATGTTCCTCCGGTTGTACTAGCACCATTTCTTCTTCTATGGGTCCGTTCAACATGTGAAGCAGTTGGTGATTATGTTAGTGATCCTAGAGATCAACGTCGAATACGTTCTTAGTTTCAGTGAGCCTCTTCTCTTTTGGCTCAAGTTTTTGAGAATCATGATCCAAAAACTTTTGCAGAAGCTTCAGGAAATCCAAAATGGGATGCAGCTATGGATGAAGAATATCGTTCCTTAATGGTGAACAATACTTGGGATCTTGTTCCTCTTCCAAAAGGAAGAAAACTTCTCAGATGTAAATGGGCCTATAGAACTAAGTATGGATTAGATGGAAGTGTGAAAGACTTAAGGCAAGGTTAGTTTCCAAAGGTTTTTCTCAAGTTGAAGGGATTGACTACAATGAAACCTTTGCCCCTATCGCAAAAATGAACTCCATATGCCTTGTTCTTTCCCTTTGTAACACCTCGTTTTGACATTTCTACCTGAACTACTATTATATGTTGTATTTGTTTGATTGTGAGACCTCGTCGATTTGACGACACTGTGGACATATGGTTCTATTAT
>LPNX010973900.1:170141-180566 GCA_001517045.1 Pseudotsuga menziesii
ATACAATGACAGACCGAGTACAAGTGCAACGCTGTTATTATGTCGAGTAGACATAGTCCCTTGTTCCATTAGGGGGGGTGGAGGATTTACCCACCGTTTATCCCCGAAACCCAGAGTCATGGGAGGACTGTGCTACGGCGCGCTCCCCAAGGTGTGTGATGATGACTGGTGGTTGCCTGCTGGGGAAGCTTGGTCGATGTGGTCGACACTTCCGCTTACGGGTTCTAGCTGGAACCGGTCATGACTTGACATTCCAGGGTAGTCCAGCAGAGGACAGGATAGGATGTGGAAGTTAGTAATGATGTAGGTAGATAGATGTAGCGGAAAGTAGGGGTGAAAACAAGATCTAACTGTAGGTGTGTAAAACCCTTGGTTAGTATGTGTTGTAAATCAGTGATGTATGAATTGTCGTAACATGGATTTCAGTAAGCTAATGGATCATACCTTGTAAACTATGCTAAAACATGTGTCAGTAAATAATAAGTTCCTTGATTATGATTGATGTATGTGAATTATTACTTTTAGTGTACTTACATGAGGAATGTAAGCAGTAGCTACGCTTACATAACTCGCCTACATATTATGAATTAGATGAAATATTGTTGAGTAATAATGTCAATTAGTGTCGCTTAATATTAATTACTGTCGTTTAGTAATTAACTATTGTTGATCAATGTTAATAATGTCGATTAAAGTTAATAATGACAATTAGGGTTAATAATGTTGATTAATGGTTAATTATTGTCCATTAATAATTAATTATGGTTGAATAATAAACAAAGCAATGGTTAACCTAGGTAGTGACTAATGCAATTGATTAGAATGCTTGATTGATTGTTAATGAGTTTAATTAGCCGGGACTAAGGGTTGAAATGTAACTACATGGTTAAATAAGTTGATAGTAACTTGATCCCTTAAATTAATTATGTGTTAATGATGTTAATTAATTTTAACAAGACTATGCTTATCTTTAGTAATGATTGTTAATTAGCTAATTACAAACTAAGGTGTAATTAAAATGGAGATAGGTATATGAGTCGATTAAATCATAGTGAATTTTATTTAATTAATATGATTACACATTGATAATGTTATGATTTACATTGATAGGATTATTGTTCATAATTGATAAATTGAATTAGTGAATTTATAATTAAAGGGAATTTACATATTATAAATATTAGAAACCATTAATTAAATGATTAGGTAAGTGTAATTAATCAATTGACAATTACTGTTAATTAAATTAAATTGGTGAAGCTTGCAAGTTTAAACTATATAATATATATAACATTTATTATTTATTAATTAAATGGTCAAATATTGAAATATGAGTAAGGATATGTTTAAAATTATTATATTAAATAAAAGGATTAAATTTAATTGAATTAGAAGTTACGGTTGAGAAGTGACCCCAACCAACACCTTTTAATATTAATTTGAATATTTAAATGAGTCCACGTCCAAGCTGAGGGCTCGAGGACTTACATGGTAGATGGAAGGGGGTGGATAAATTTATGAGGAAGATAGGGGTAGTAATGGGGGAGGAAAGGTCGGCAAACATGGGGATAAGAGGGAGAAAGGAGGGAGGAGAAGGGGATCTTTTTTACCTTAGGATTTTGGAGAAGTTTTGGGAGAACAGAGCTGCAAAGAAGGGGTTTTGTTGGAGATTGTTTTTTTTTTAGGGGATACAATAGCTTAGGGCTTGTACTTGGTTTGGGCTCAGGGGTCCAAAGGGGTACCTTTGGAGTTGGGTGGTCGGCGAGACCTCGCCAGTTGGCAGGGTGGCAAGACTGGTTTGGACTGGTTGAGTTTCAGAGCTTTGGGAAGGACTTTTGGCTGCAGAGAAAAGCAAGGAAAAATGGCAAACAAGGACAGCAACAAAGGTGGACCTACTAGCTACCTACAGGTATTTTTCAGTAGGTGTGTTATCGTTTCTACCTTGGCAAATTCTGTTTAATTAAATTTTAAAGTTTATATGCTGTGATTATCTTTGCTACCTGCACAGTCAACAATAAATTATTAAAAGTAGATAAAACAGATTTATAAATTTTCAAATCTAAAAAGAATGAAAATGCAGATTTTATATCGTTTTCAGGTATGTAAATGCGCAAAAGTTAGAAATGAAAACATGAAATTAAAACAGAATTTTTATTGTTCAATTTTGTAAATGTAAACACTTTATTTTATTTACAGCCCAAAACTAGTAAAAGTGAATAGAAACACAATAAAAGTAGAAACAAAACACAAACAGAACAGAACAAAAATTTTGACAATAAGTGAATTTTCTAATTGTATATAAAAGTTAAAAGAGACCTAGTTGGGGGCTTTACATATGGTATCAGAGCCATGGTTCCAAATCTGGAACCAAAGGGCTCGCAATTGATATATATATTAGCTTTTGGGTGCCTGAAATTGAAAATTATCTTAGGCAAACGAAACTGTATGAAACTTTTTCTTACCGAAATCTCTGTATTAGTTAGATTACCTGCACAAAACAGAAATTGCAATAGATAGGAAGCTTTACAGACATGAGAACAATTCGAAAAAATAAAAATAAGTAAGTCAAACATGTAAACGAGATCAACAACTAGCATCTCATAAACCTGCTCCGGTAAGATAAAACCAAACCTGGAATTTTACAGCTAAAGCATATAAAGAGTAGCAGCCCAACCGAGCAGTCGAACCGAGTCGGGGATCCGAGTCAAGAAAATAGAACTCTTTTTTTTATCACAATGATATTATACTTAAAAAACTGAACTTATACTAGCTTAGACTCTAGAAGGAAGATTCTAATAGATTAGGAATATGATACTCGTTCTCTTAGGAATCAATAGGAATAGGTAGGATCTTGGACATTCAAAATATGACTGCTGGAACCAATACTTGTATGGGCTTCTCCGGCTTTTGATACCACCTTTGTTTTATTTTTTTTGATAGCACAGTTCCAGTTATCATGCTAGGGTGCATGCCACATCGTCGTCTCGTTACTATGCCTTATCTCTATACGGCCACTGCCTAAAGGCCTGATCAATACAACAAAAGTTTGATTACTCAACATTTGGCACTATATTTATTCATTGATAGTGATACGCCGTGGGTAGCTTTGCCTATGTGCCTGGATTTGTATCTCTTGCCTTTACCTCTAGTTCTAGGTAAACAACAGGAAGTAATGCTAGTTTAGAACAACTTGAGTGCTCATAGAGTCTATAAATTTTGTTCTTTTGAAAATAAAATAAGCAAGCTTATTACTAACATTTTAGAAAATAATTAAAAATTAAATATATTGTAAAGAACAAACTTTTTTTATCAAAACTGTAACGCTTCATCTCACAAATCCTAGAAATATTTCACAATACTGAAAGAACAAATAAATTGAAGTTCTTTTATTTTTTTTATTTTTCCAATTTATTCTGGGTCGGATTGTCAAACCCGCTTAATATAGCGGCAGACTTTTCTGTCAGTACCGAAAAATAAATTAAAATCTTTGATTCTGCTAGTAAAAATTTAACATGAAATCACAGAGAACTGAAAAATGAATAAATCTCTAACTCTAAGTAGATATATAGTTAAAAGTGGAGAATTCACACTACGCTGAGGAATTAATTTATCTCTAAAATATTTAGCTTTTTCCAACAGAAACAATTGAAAACACGTTCTAAAAAAAAAAAAATTATCTGTAGAAGAGGTCTTCCCTGCACATTATATCGTGTCATACGACAGGATTCTCTTCAATTTTAATTGCCGTTTATTTACCAACAGGCAATCTGTGCTCGAAGGAATCTACAGTACAATTCATGCGCTAGCCAGGGCTTTAAAAGTTGGGGTTTTGGGTTGCAGCCTACATTACTGTAGTCATGTTAAATCAACCAGTTACAGTATTGCTATCAAAACAAAACACTGGAAGACAAAATTCGTTTCTTCACATCAACGCATAATTTGTTGAGCGTTTAAAGAAGAGAAAGGGGTCGCTGAAAGAAGGATTAATTGTAGCATTATTCCAAAATATAATGAAACGCAACAAAAGTCCTACATACATCGAATTCATCTCTACTTCTTAATTAATTGACCTAGTTACTTTCGAATCTGAACTCACACCCTTGCAAAAGAACCTTTAATCGCAGTAAAATTTTAATGGAAGCATCTTACGGGCGCAGCCGCAGGGAGCTAGGCACAGCCCAGACAGAAAGGCCATGGGCCTGCAGCCTGGGTGTAGCCCGGTCGGCACAGCCATGAGCCTGCGGCCTGGTCTCAGCCCGGCCCAATGGCCTACGGCCAGGGAAAAACACAAAAAAAAAAACACAGCTATGCCCACTTGTTAATTGAAGGGAAGTTCTATGGCTGAGAGAACCCCATTAGCAGGTGGCCTGGTAGCCTGTCGGCCATAGCCGCAACTTCCAGTGGAAACAGAGGGATGTGGTGGACTATGAATATATATAAAGAATAAAAATTAATAAAGAATAAGGAGAAAGAGAGGTTCCACCTACACAATAGCCGACCTGAGTCGAGCTATGAAGGGAAAAACCGAGCCCAGGAATGAGTGCCGAGTTGTTGAGCTCCTTTACCTAGTTGCAGAGCTCGATATCAAAAAAATGGGAAAGCAAATGACTGAGTGTGGGGGGCGGAGCCCCATTTTAACAAGCAGCATCGAGGTTGGGGTGATTGTTGGGAAGTTGGGATGATGACAGGTGGCCCTCATGCAAGATGGCCAAGTGGGGAGGTAAGGTTTAGGGTCAGGGCTCGTAAATATAGAATTAGTTAATTAATGGAAATTTTATTTAAATACTATTATAGGATCAAATATAATATATAGTATAAGTGATGATGTAATGTTAATTTACAGGGTTTATTATATGTATTAATTAATCATTACTATAGTTAAGACTTAATATAGTTAATGATTAGCTTTTCTTCTTGAAAATGCTCCTTGCCGAAACTTTGACGTATAGTCGAAGGGGAAAGACCAACACGGAATCTTGAAAACGAGATACCACAGAGACCAACATGACGAGCTGATCACTAGGACATGGATTCTATTTCATGACAAAATGTTGGGTAAACACGATGCTAGACTTAAAACTTAGGTTATTCTATTAGTAAATTATTAAATTATTAATTGTTAATGAGAGCGGGGAAATAAACATTAATTGAATATCTTGAAGAGTTTATGGTGACTCGATGAGGGTTGTGTGGAATCCAATACCTACACCTACGTAGAATTACTGCAGTATATCTAGTACCGGGTGGCCTCAAGATGGCCTGATCGAAACGTCCTGAACTATACTCTTAGAGTAAACGCTCATAAATTAGTCATGACGCATTTTGAATTAATTGTTGAGTTTGATGGTAAATTAGTCATGATGTCGTCATATGCTAATTATTTTATTATTCCATGTAGCAGGGATAAACATGGTAAGAATGCAAGCAGGTCGGGGGCGAGGTCAGGCTACGGCATTACCTGAGCCAAATGTGCTAGCACCATCACCAGAGACCATCCTTATACTACGCTTGTTGGAAGCAATAAACGAAACACTCAGGGGACTAGCACAGAGAGGAATTCCTACCTCAAAGGTAGAAGTGGATGCCCCTCCACTAAGGGAGGAATTTCCTATGGTAGAAGTGAGTACAGTACCAAGAAATCCGCACCAGGATATCAAGAGGGAACTTCAGAAGATAAGGCTTCCAGAATTTTCAGGGGGTCGATCAGGGATACGAGCAGAGTCGTGGGTGGAAGAGACGACCAGGTGCTTGACCTTGCAGGAGTACACCTCCACGTCCAAGTCCAAACTAGCCATATTTCAACTAAAGGGGACCGCTTTGAACTGGTGGGGAAACCAAGAAAGGCAGCTACACCTTACACCAGACACGGTTCCATGGGAACTGTTTGTGGAAAAATTCAAAGGGAAGTACCTACCCGCATCCTACCAGGAAGAACAAGCAGGGGCTCTTCATGCCTTGGTACAAAGGCATCTATCGGTGGAGGAGTATGAAGAGAGGTTCATGGAGTTAATGAGGTATGTCCCTTACTTGGACAACGACGAACGCCAGGTTGAGCGCTTCATGTATGGGCTCAATGCCAAGATCAGGGCTCAGGTACGGATGTGGAAACCGACTTCGGTCACCGAAGCAGTAGATTGTGCCCGTTACACTGAGGATATGTTGGGTACAAAGCCCATCAGGTCATTCAACTCTCAGCAGTCAGGGTTTGCGGGGAAGGCCCCTCGAAGCTACCCTCGAGGAGGATATGTGAGGCCACCTCCCTACGGTAATAGGAGCACACCAAGAGTTGCAGCGGTGGACAGATCAGTGGCAACTAGGGCGGTGCCCCAGTCAGCCACAGGAACTCACCAGCGTGTGAGGAATTTCAAAGGATCATCCGGTAGAGGAAGGGGTCCTAGGGGGAGGAGCCCCTCTCAAAGGTCTGAACAGGTTATTTCACCCACTCCATTACAGGTTGCTTGTCGGGGATGTGGAGGTCCACATTACTAGCGTGATTTTCTCGAATTACGATCCGGTACAGTGCAGCGAGAAGGAAAAGCCCCAATGGGGAGTGGGGGTAGTAGGCATCAGATCTCGGCTGCAGTAAACAACCATCAAGCAGAGCACCAATCCACTGTGGTGGAATCATCAGGTACTGTCAATAATGTCAAGCTTAGAATATTGTTTGATCCTGGCGCTACTGATAGTTTCATTTCTCCATATGCATTAGACAAATGTGGGTTGGCAGCCTACGAACATGATGATTTCAGCTTAGTCGAAATGGCTTCAAGGGTAAAGCAAGCAGTAGGACCTAGTGTCGATAAGTGTGTGGTGGATCTCGGGGTGTGTGTTACACAAGTCAAAGTGTACGTCACCACTCTCGGAACTTATGATATCATCATCGGTATGAATTGGCTTGAGGAACATCGAGCTTTCTTGGACTGTTATGGAAAGAAGGTTCTTTGCATTAATGACAACAGAGAGGCCATCAAGATCCAGGGTATCAAATGGAAGGTGCCCCTACGTTTCATATCAACGTGAACGCAAAGCGATGTATGCGACAGGGATGCCAGTTCTACATTGTTGAAGCAATAAACAGTGAGAAGGGACCCTCCTTTGATGACTATCCAGTGTTAGCCAAGTTCAGTGATGTATTTCCAAAGGAATTACCTGGGTTACCTCCTAAGAGGGAACTTGATTTTACCATAGAGGTAAAACCCGGTGCAGAGCCAACATCGAAGACACCTTAAAGGATGACGACCCCAGAACTTTGTGAGTTGCAAATGCAGTTGAAGGAATTGCTAGATCTAGGGCTCATCAGACCAAGTATTTCACCATGGGGTGCACCAATAATCTTTGTGAAAAAGAAGGATGGCTCCTTGCGTCTTTGTATATATTACTGAGATTTGAATAGAGCCACCGTAAAGAATAGGTACTCGATACCTTGAATTGATGACCTCTTTGATCAAATGAAAGGGGCGACAGTCTTCTCAAAGATCGAATTACGATCAGGTTACCACCAGCTACGGATTAAGGAAAGTGATATACCTAAGACTGCTTTTCGAACAAGGTTTGGGCACTATGAGTTTGTGGTGGTACCCTTCGGTTTAACCAATGCCCCAGCCGTATTCATGAGTCTCATGAATAGCGTGTTCTGAAAATACTTAGATCAGTTTGTACAAGTCTTCTTGGAAGACATCCTCGTCTACTCCAAGAATGAACAGGAGCATGAGGAACACTTGCGAATAGTGTTGTCATGCTTAAGGGAGCATCATTTCTATGGTAAGTTGTCCAAATGTTCATTCTATCAGAAGGAGATCCATTACCTAGGGCATATAATTTCCGGCGAGGGAATTTCTGTTGACCCTGAAAAGGTGAAGGCCATAATGGATTGGCCCATGCCAAAGAATGCGCATGAAGTAAGGAGCTTCATGGGGTTAGCCGGGTATTATAGAAGGTTTCTTGAGGGTTTCTCGAAAATCACGAAACCCATAACTACCCTGCAACATAAGGGCACTAGGTACGAATGGACAGATGAATGCGATGCCGCATTCGCCAAGATGAAAAGACTATTGACAAGTGCACCAATTCTACGAGTTCCAGATATGGAGAAGGAATTCACAGTTTGCACCGATGCTTCCAGGAACGGTTTGGGTGCAGCATTGATGCAGGAAGTTGGGGTAGTAGCTTATGCGTCGAGAAAGCTAAAACCACATGAAGAGAATTACCCTACTCATGACCTAGAGTTGGCTGCTGTGATGTTAGCTTTGAAGCTTTGGAGACATTACCTTGTTGGACGAAGCTTTGAGCTCAAGTCTGATCACCAAAGCTTAAGGTATATCTTCACTCAGAGAGACCTAAATGCTAGGCAAAGGCGATGGAGTGAATTCATGAGTGAGTATGATTTTGGGATTTCCTACATCAAAGGGAAGGAGAATGTGGTAGCGGATGCCTTAAGCAGAAAACCAATATTTTTCTCTCTAATACCTTTGAAGGTGGATTTGAGGGAAAGAATTTTAGGGCAGCTACTCGGAGATAGTTGGTACCTATAGGTCACAGCGGCACTCCAGAATGGGAAACCAGTGGGACCAAAGTTTGAAGGCTATGAGTTGGAAGCCGATGGTTTGCTACGGTATCAAGGGAGGATGTACATTCCTGAGGAGGGAGATATTAGAGAGACTATCCTTAAGGAGGCCCACAGAGCAGTGTATTGTGTGCACCCGGGTGTAAAGAAGATGTATGCAGACATGAAGCAACTCTTCTTTTGGGCAGGGATGAAAAGTGACGTGGTCAAATTTGTCGCTAGGTGCCTTGAGTGTTAGCAGGTAAAAGCTGATCATCACCACCCGGCAGGACTGTTACATCCGCATGACATTCCTATGTCGAAGTGGGAGGTTATCTCCATGGACTTCGTGGTGGGATTGCCTCTTACCTCTCATAGGCATGATTCCATTATGGTCATCGTTGACAAACTGACCAAAACTGCTCACTTCATTCCAGTTAAGGAGACCTATGATGTCACGGATGTAACACGTGTATTCATAAATGAAGTTGTTCATCTCCATGGGTTTCCCAAGAAGATTATATCGGATAGAGATTCCAGGTTTACATCCAGGTTTTGGACAAGTTTGCAGTCGGCATTGGGTACTCAGTTGAACCTAAGCACTGCTTACCATCCAGAGACAGATGGGCAAACAGAAAGAGTGAATCAGGTGATGGAGGACATGCTTAGAATGTATGTCATGGATCAACAAAATCATTGGGAAAAGCACTTACCTTTGGTGGAGTTCGCTTACAACAACAGTTACCATAGCTCAATTGGGATGCCTCCATATGAAGCTTTATATGGAAGGCCATGCAGGACACCATTGAGTTGGGAAAGGTTAGAGGATCGAGTAATTATAGGACCTGAGTTGATTCAGGAGATGGAAGAACAGGTTGTTCAGATTAGACAGCAGTTAAAGGAAGCACAAGATAGGTAGAAGAGTTATGCCGATGCGCATAGGGTTGACCGAAGCTATAAGGTTGGTGATGCAGTGTTCATCCGCATCAGGCCTAGCAAAAGTACCATCAGGTTTGGGAAGGGGACAAAGTTTTCACAATGATTTATAGGACCCTTTGAAATTTTAGAAAAGGTTGGACCTGTCGCATATCGTCTTGCGCTGCCACCCCATTTGCACAAAACTCATAATGTTTTTCATGTATCTCTTTTACGACATTATGTAGCTGATGAGTCACATAAACTAAATTGGAAGGAACTGTAGGTTTTGGATGAGGGAACCATCAGGGTCGAACCATTACTTATATTGGACCGCAGGGTTAAACAGTTGAGGCATCGTTTGGTGGACCAAGTTAAGGTCCAATGGGACCGATATAGCCCGGGTTCTGCTACCTGGGAGGACGCAGAGACTATGCGTCGTGATTATCCCACATTATTTTGATCATAACTTCGGGACGAAGTTTCCTGAAGGGTGGGTGTATCTAACACCCCGTTTTGACATTTCTACCTGAACTACTATTATATGTTGTATTTGTTTGATTGTGAGACCTCGTCAGTTTGACGACACTGTGGACATATGGTTCTATTATTTTGCCGATATATATATGTGTGTGTGTGATGATAGTATTATGGTCGGTAGTCATGTTTAGATATGTATCATGTGTTAATTATGTCAAATATATGGAAATTACTGAATGATGGGTATGTGGATACCGTTACAGATATATGTCGAAATAATGAATGTTATGCCAGGTGCATGGCGAATGAATGAGTTTATTGTTGTCATGTTATGATGAGATATATGTGTACATATCGAGGATTATGCACGATATCCTATATTTTATGTCGAGGACTGACTTACAGGTTGAAACGGCTAAGTGATAGCTGGATCCTACGAGGTGGGAGGGCCTCGGGGACATGGACTTCGAAAGATAAAATGGTATGCG
>LPNX010973900.1:181486-191532 GCA_001517045.1 Pseudotsuga menziesii
TTTTTAGAGGATACAACACCTTAGGGCTTGTACTCAGTTTGGACTCAGGGGTCCAAAGGGGTACCTTTGGAGCTGGGTGGTCGGCTAGACCTCGCCAGTTGGCAGGGTGGCAAGACTGGTTTGGACTGGTTGAGTTTCAGAGCTTTGGGAAGGACTTTTGGCTGCAGGGAAAAGCAAGGAAAAATGGCAAACAAGGACAGCAACAAAAGTGGACCTACTAGCTACCTACAGTTATTTTCCAGCAGGTATGTTATCGTTTCTACCTTGGCAAATTCTGTTTAATTAAATTTCAAAAGTTTATATGCTTTGATTATCTTTGCTACCTGCACAGTCAACAATAAATTGTTAGAAGTAGATAAAATAGATTTATAAATTTTCAAAATCTGAAAAGAATGAAAATGCATATTTTATATCGTTTTCAGGCATGTAAATGCGCAAAAGTTAGAAATGAAAACATGAAATTAAAACAGAATTTTTATTGTTCAATTTTGTAAATGTAAACACTTTATTTTCTTTACAGCACAAAACCAGTAAAGGAGAATAGAAACATAATAAAAGCAGGAACAAAACACAAACAGAACAGAACAAAAATTTTGACAAGAAGTGAATTTTCTGACTGTATATAAAAGTTAAAAGAGACCCAGTTGGGGGCTTTACATATGGTATCAGAGCCATGGTTCCAAATCTGTAACCAGAGGGCTCGCAATTGATATATATATTGGCTTTTGGGTGCCTGAAATTGAAAATTATCTTAGGCAAACGAAACTGTATGAAACTTTTTCTTACCGAAATCTCTGTATTAGTTAGATTACCTGCACAAAACAGAAATTGCAACAGATAGGAAGCTTTACAGACATGAGAACAATTCTAAAAAATAAAAATAAAATAAAAAAATAAAATAAAATAAAAATAAAAATAAAAAATAAGCAAGTCAAACATGTAAACGAGATAAACAACTAGCATCTCATAAACCTGCTCCAGTAAGATAAAACCAAACCTAGAATTTTACAGCTAAAGCATATAAAGAGTAGTAGCCCAACCGAGCAGTCGAACCGAGTCGGGGAGCCGAGTCAAGAAAATAGAACTCTTTTTTTTATCACAATGATATTATACTTAAAAAAACTGAACTTATACTAGCTTAGACTCTAGAAGGAAGATTCTAATAGATTAGGAATATGATACTCGTTCTCTTAGGAATCAATAGGAATAGGTAGGATCTTGGACATTCAAAATATGACTGCTGGAACCAATACTTGTATGGACTTCTCCGGCTTTTGATACCACCTTTGTTTTGTTGTTTTTGATAGCACAGTTCTAGTTATCACGCTGGGGTGCATGCCACATCGTCGTCTCGTTACTATGCCTTATCTCTATACGACCGCTGCCTAAAGGCCTGATCGATACAACAAAAGTTTGATTACTCAACATTTGGCACTATATTCATTCATTGATAGTGATACGCCGTGGGTAGCTTTGCCTATGTGCTTGGATTTGTATCTCTTGCCTTTACCTCTGGTTCTAGGTAAACAAGAGGAAGTAATGGTAGTTTAGAACAACTCGAGTGCTCATAGAGTCTATAAATTTTGTTCTTTTGAAAATAAAATAAACAATCTTATTACTAACGTTTTAGAAAATAATTAAAAATTAAATATATTGTAAAGAACAAACTTTTTTTATCAAAACTGTAACGCTTCATCTCACAAATCCTAGAAATACTTCACAATACTGAAAGAACAAATAAATTGAAGTTCTTTTAAATTTTTTATTTTTCCAATTTCTTCTGGGTCGGATTGTCAAACCCGCTTAATATAGCGGCAGACTTTTCTGTCAGTACCGAAAAATAAATTAAAATCTCTGATTCTGCTAGTAAAATTTAACATGAAATCACAGAGAACTAAAAAATGAATAAATCTCTGACTCTAAGTAGATATATAGTTAAGAGTGGAGAATTCACACTGCACTGAGGAATTAATTTATCTCTGAAATATTTAGCTTTTTCCAACAGAAACAATTGAAAACACGTTCTAATCAGAAAAAGAAAAAGAAAAAAATTATCTGTAGAAGATGTCTTCCCTGCACATTATATCGTGTCATACAACAGGATTCTCTTCAATTTTAATTGTCGTTTATTTACCAATAGGTAATCTGTGCTCGAACGAATCTACAGTACAATTCATGCGCTAGCCAGGGCTTTAAAAGTTGGGGTTTTGGGTTGCAGCCTACATTACTGTAGTCATGTTAAATCAACCAGTTATAGTATTTCTATCAAAACAAAACACTGGTAGACAAAATTCATTTCTTCACATCAACGCATAATTTGTTGAGCGTTTAAAGAAGAGAAAGGGGTCGCTGAAAGAAGGATTAATTGTAGCATTATTCCAAAATATAATGAAACGCAACAAAAGTCCTACATACATTGACTTCGTCTCTACTTCTTAATTAATTGACCTAGTTACTTTCGAATCTGAACTCACACCCTTGCAAAAGAAGCTTTAATCGCAGTAAAATTTTAATGGAAGCATCTTACGGGCGCAGCCCACAGGGCACGGCCGCAGGGAGCTAGGCGCAGCCTAGCCAGCAAGGCCATGGGCCTGCGGCCTGGGCGTAGCCCGGCCAGCACGGCCATGAGCCTGCGGCCTGGGCTCAGCCCGGCCCAGTGACCTACGGCCAGGGAAAAACACACAAAAAAAAAACACAGCTATGCCCACTTGTCAATCGAAGGGCAGTTCTATGGCTGAGAGAACCCCATTAGCAGGTGGCCTGGTAGCCTGCCGGCCATGGCTGCAACTTCCAGTGGAAACAGAGGGACGTGGTGGACTATGAATATATATAAATAATAAAAATTAATAAAGAATAAGGAGAAAGAGAGGTTCCACCTGCACAATAGCCGACCTGAGCTGAGCTATGAAGGTGTTGCTGCCACAACTGTCCTCCCTAAATTTATTCTTATTTAAATTCTGGGGCCCTCCTCATCATTTTGCCTGGTTGGATCATTAAAATGCTTGAGCCTCTCGGGCATATCTGCTTTTCGTTTTACTTTAAAGATTGGATGCCAGCAGGTTTATTCATGCCATGTTCAATTTCAGTTAAGTCGTGGATTTCTGGCCGCGAAGAAGTAAAATTTTGTTCTTCAGGGAAGCCTTTGCGAAGAAAATGACTTTGGTTGTTAACGTTGTTCAAATCTTTGAGCTTTCCTGTAGTCGAGCCTCTTTTTGCTGTTGAATCAGAAGCTGCAAAGTCTCAGCCTCTCCGCCGTTGCGGCTCCAAGACCTTTTCTCCGTCCGAAGTCTGAACCCACCCGACGCCCGATTCATTTTAGCCTTCGATCGCTTGCCCGTAGCCTCTCCTCCTCCGCCGTTGCGGCTGGGTGATCTCTTTTTCTCCCGATCTGAGTGTCTTCCTGCGTCCGACTAAGTTTCCCGTCCACTCCGCGTATCCTCTAGCTTCCCTCCTCCGCCGTTGGGGCTCCTAGACTCTTCCGGTTTCCAAAACTAAAAACCATCCGACGTCTGATTTATGGCATATCCTGCCCGCGTTTCGATTGGCTGCGAATTAAGCCTCGCCCGACGTTACGGCTAGCAGATCCTTCTGGCCCCCGAGCTCGCTTCCTTCTGACCGCCGACTTGTTTTTTCCCGCCGATGACCATAGGATATTTTGACAGGCCCGAATGTGGTGCACCCGGCCATTTCCTTGTAAGATGGTGGTTAATTGAGAATATTTGCTGTGGAACCATGCTCGTGAATTGACTACAGGCAGTTTCAAGAAGACCGGTCAATCCACCACGATAAGAAGAAAGATTAACCCACTTGGCGGAGGTATGATTGAAACGAGGCAAATGGAGGATGAAGTCCGGAGTTGTAGAGGCATGATCCCAAAAACGGATCAGTTACCAAGTGTTTCATGATCACCTACTGACAAAAGATCGGAATATGAAGCGTTGAAGAAACTGAAAGACGACGCGTCAGGGGAGGAAAACGAAGCACTCAACAGTTGTAGTCTAAATATTCAAAAGTGATAAGAAAAAAGGGCTTTTTCCCCTGGAAAATTTTGTAAATGTTTACTTGTAAGAGGAACTACTTCGTTTTGCAAAGGAAACTGCAATTTTTTTCCTGTTGGAGAGAGTAAAAAGTGGAATGTATCAATGCAACACAATGAATAATGTTGAAGAGGAACTACTTCGTTTTCAGCTATGTTTCATTTACTGTAAGAGTATTTAATGTTATGAACCTATGTTCTTGTTGAATGTTCTTCAGTAGTTTCTGGGATATTGATTTCACTGTGAGCAATGAATGTTATTATAAAATGATCGGCTATCTGGTTATTTGAATATCTTGAAGTGTTCATGTGTCTTGAAAGAAATATCAGCTCCCTGTGATTCTTCATAATGCATGTGCAAAATGTATTGCTCACCCAAAATGATAACCTTACTCCCTAGGGATAGTTAAGATAGTTAGTTGTTGCTTTTATATCTGATTTGGCTGCTTGTGAGCATAAGACGATAGGTAAGAACCTGCGCATCACATTGTGGCCGCTCCCTGCACCTTGATCACCCTGCATTTAGTTAGGCACTTGCATCTCATTTCTTAAAGTCAAAATACAAAAACTCGGTGGGCCGGGCCGCAACCAGTAAAGCCTTTGTTTTGTTTCTTGACCCACGGTAGCTGAACCGCAAACCGGATGGATTCCCTATTCCAAACATTCAATGGGCTAGTTGGGAACGTTGATTGGGGAGAATCCCTTACTGTTGCTGCCTGCGAATTTCCAGGCCTCAATAGTTTTGGCGCTAGAAGGAGGGCCACCAGTGCATGGCTGGCCAAGGAAACCCGTTTTACCAAGATTATTTCGTTGGTTACAGTTCTGAAAGTAGTGGACCGCGTAATCCAATTCTGGAAGAAGAAAACAGGGAACATCTATATCATGTTCGCAATGAAATTGTTAACGACCTGAGAAGACATACACGTGCTTACATAAAGAAGATTGGAGGGTTGCCGATTATCCACGAATTGCCTAGAAGAGAGTACAAGAAGAAAGACCGTCCTATAGTAGAAGATTCACTGTTGGTTGGAGATTGGGAAGAACTTGTGGAAACTGCCTTACAGGAAGTTGAATTGCCTTTGAACCAAGTAGGCCCAGACACCCCTTACAGCTCTCCTGTTCACACCCATGTTGGTTCACTTCCTCACACTCTTGTTGTTTCCCCTCTGCACTCTCTGCCTCAACTCATGGCCGACGTTAACGCAAATCAACCTCCACCTAATCCACCAAATCCACCGCCAGCTTGGAAAGCCAAGTCACCTATAAATCTGACCCCGCCTTTACATGACCTACCTCAAGCCTTTGAGAAGTTACTGCCTAAATTTGACCCCAATGAGAATATCCTAGTGGATGATCATCTACAAAGTTTCTACTTGGCAATAGAAGGTCTGAGGGCTGGGGAACACGAAGATGTGGTGTGTAGACTATTTCCGCATACCCTCAAAGGATTTGCGGCCTCATGGTATTTTGGTTTGCCTGCCAACTCTATCCCAAACTGGGATACCTTCGAAAGAATGTTCAGGAGCAAGTATGTAGTCCAAAAGACTCACGCTGCCCTCATGAAAGGACTGTGTGCATTAAAGAAAGAAAAAAAAGAAAAAGTGCACAGTTTCACACAAAGGTTTGCAGCATATCTTAAAAATTTCTCTGAAACAGATAAGCCTTCAGACAAAGTACTGATTGAATACTATACTTCAGCTTTGGGCCCTGATTTGGCCATGTTTGCAAAAGGTAGGGCCAAGACTACTTTGACAGAGACCTATGAAGAGGCAGAAGTGGTGGAAGCGGAAAGAGAAAGCATTGAAGACTATCCAGAACAATCAGGAGAGAAAGGTGCGGGAAGAAAAACCATATTGTTCACAAAGCCTAAGGAAGAAAAGTCAGCAGATTACGAAAGTATGGCTAAAATGATGCAAAAGTTGTCTAATAAGATCATAGACTTAGAAAAAGAAAAAGAAGCACAGAAGTTCTTCAGGCCATATTATAAGAAAAGAGAGGACAGCAATCAGCCCCAACCTCCGCCTCAGAATACTGCATCCATGAATCTGACAGAGATAGGGATGGAAAATTTCTATACCTTTCACCAACAACCTCATTCCGAAAATAACTTTCCGCAATGGATAAATTCGATGACATTAGTCATGAATAAGATGTTGGATTCAAGGTTAACGGAGGAAGATGATGATGAACAGAAAGAAAGTGTTGCTTCCACTTCTACAAAAGGACAGGAGGAGGAGACCATGGCATTATGGAATTCTGTCTCCTTACTCGATGCAGAGGAGGAAGATTATCAAAAACACAAGAATGTCAGGGAAGCTAATGTGACAACTAGAAGCCAAGAGACAGTTAGTGATGACAGTCTTTTACTCCCAAAGATCAAAAGGCTGCAAAGAAACATTAAGAAGAAATTTCAAGATAAATCCTTGGCTGATAAGGTTCCAGAATTCACTATTACCAGTCAAGATCCCAAGCAGAACAGAATGTCGACCAAGCCAAACGAAGAGAAGGTGAGTTCTGACAAATCTCAGTCCATTAAACAACAAATTGAATATGACATTGTCGAAGATTTAAAGAAGATAAAGGCAAATGTCCCGCTGTTTGAGATGTGCAAAGTACCTCAGCAAAAAGAAAAGTTGTTGAAGGCACTTGAAACATCAGAAGAGAAGCTTCCCACTGAAAATCAGCCTCGGGATGAAGAAGAAATTGGAGAAGCTAGCACTGGAGGTAAGGCTAAAACTAAACACCCACCTTTCCTCCTGACATTTGAAATTTTCAATCATAACGTGCACAATTGTCTAGTGGACTCAGGGGCGTCAATTAATGTCATGCCCATATCAGTGTGTAAGAAAATAAATGGGCAGCCTAGGCCAACTACGTGGAGGGTGGTGCAATTGGATAGGACAGACGTCAAGGTAGTTGGTGAGATGGAAGACGTCCTAATCCGCCCGGCATCCGATGACAGAGTATGCCAAGTTATCAACATCGTGGTGGCTGATATACCAGACGCTTATGGCCTGGTACTGAGCAGAGATTGGTCAGCTATATTGAATGGATATTTTGCCTTAGATTGGTCACACCTGTGGTTTCCATACAAAGGAAGCCCCAATCAAATTAAGGTTTTGAGGGAGCCTCACATGAAGTACAATGTTACCCAGCTGGACGACAAGAATGTACCAGTCGAACCTGTGTTGGGAAACTACTTCCTCGAACTGGAACCAGGGAACTATCAAGCGGAAGAGGCCAGCGACATATCTGACGCCCAGTCTGAACTCCTTCATTTCTCGTGGGCTGATGAGTTTGATTGTAAAATAGTAGATTTAGCAGTAGGAGTAGATTCATTTTCAGTAGATAATGTTTTTTGGACTTTATTTTTTGATGGATCTAAAACATTAGAAGGGTCAGGGGCTGGCTGCATCCTCATTGATCCACACACAAAAAACACTTCCTGTCCTATAGATTAGAGTTTGAGTGTACTAACAATACGACTGAGTATGAAGCACTACTGTAGGGACTCAAGAAAGTGATTGAGCTAAAGGTTAGTAATTTAAAAGTTTTTGGGGATTCAGAAATAGTTGTAAAGCAAATAAGAAATCAAATACATTGTGTTTCCCCCCATTTGAAAGCTTACCAAAGCGAGGTATGGGATTTGCTTAAATGTTTTCATGCATTCAATATTGTTTCAATCCCAAGAATAAAAAATGCGGCCGCTGATCTTTTGGCCACATCAGCTGCCCGTCTGGTTCCCACTAATAACAAATGCTCTATTGAATTATTTTTTAGACCATCGGTACCCAACATGATCACCAATTGGCGAGTATTTGACGATGATCAACAAATAATTGAATGTTTGACCAATGATGAGACCTTTAAAGGGGCCATTATCGACGATGAGGAACATCAGGCTGAGATGAAATATAACAATTTCATTCCCAAAGGGGTCAGAACGTTAGAAAAGATGTTTGACTTGAACGAAAAGTTTAGAAGACCCACTAATGTGAAGACGCACAGTTCAACTCTACAGTTCGAACTGATAAACTTGGGGACTGAGATGGATCCTAAGTTTGTGAACCTCGGCAAATACTGTTCACCTGCTGAAAGGGATAGGTTTGTCAGTTTGTTCAAGCAGTACAGAGATGTCTTTGCCTGGAAATACGCAAATTTGAAAACCTACAACACCAACATTATCAAGCATATCATCCCTATTAAAGCAGGTGTCAAGCCATATCAGCAGCCGTTAAGGAAGATGCACCCCAAGTTGGAGCCACTGATTCAAAGCGAGGTGAAAAAACTGTTGGATGCTAGGATCATTTTTAAAGTCCAGCACTCAGAGTGGGTGTCAAATTTGGTGCCAGTTAGGAAAAAGTCGAGAGAAATCAGACTGTGCGTGGACTTCAGAAACTTAAACCGCGCCTCAGACAAAGACAACTATCTGGTGCCTCCCATGGAGCAATTGCTACAGATGGTTTCTGGTTCTGAATTGTTTTCATTGTTAGATGGATTCTCTGGCTACAACCAAGTGTTAGTGGCTGAGGAAGATAGATTGAAGACAACGTTCAGAACTAAATGGGGAACTTTTGCATATAGAAGAATGCCTTTTGGACTGATTAATGCTAGCGCGACATTTCAGAGAGCTATGGACATAGCTTTCCGTGGTCTGATTGGACGAAGTGTGGTGGTCTACCTTGATGATATCACAATATTTTTGAAGAAAAGAGGGGAGCACGCGTTCCACCTAAAGCAAATTTTCGAGCGTTGTCGGAAGTATGGCATTTCCCTCAATCCTAAGAAGTGCGTATTCGCGGTCACAGAAGGCAAATTACTGGGGCATATAGTGTCAAAGAGAGGTATATCTATAGACATAGAAAGAATCAAGGCCATTGAACAAATTCCTATGCCCCATAATAAAAAAGGAATGCAATATTTCATGGGGACAATAAATTTTGTACGAAGGTTTGTGCCTGATTTTGCTCAGACTGTCAAGCCACTGCAGCAGATGGTCAAGCAAAATGCACAATTCAAGTGGACTGAAACTGAAAAGAATGCTTTCAACAAAATCAAGACTGATGTTGCCCATGCACCCTCCCTGAAAAGTCCAGACTTTGATAAAGACTTCATTATGTACACATTTGCATCCGATGATTCATTGGCAGTCGTGCTTACACAAAAGGAGGATGGGGGTGATGAATTCCCAATCTCTTTCATGAGCACTGGGCTTCAAGGGGCTGAATTAAACTACCCATCCATTGATAAGCAGGATTACGCAGTATTTAAGGTAGTGAAGCTTTTCAGGCCTTATATATTAAAAAATCGGGCCAAGGTAATAGTCCCTTACCCAACGGTAAGATCTCTTCTCATTCAGAAAGAGTTGGGAGAAAGAAGGGGCAACTGGGTAACAGCCCTTCAAGAATACGACCTTGAATTCAAACCGGCTACTATGGTGAAAGGTCAAGGGCTATGCAAATTGATGACTGGAAGTAGAAACAATGAAGAACCAACATGGGAAGAGGAATCCAAATTGCATGTAATGGATGTATGCCCTCTGTTTACAGCTCCTAAGTCCTGGTATAGGGACCTTGTGCATTACTTACAGTCGGGGATGTTACCAGAACATTGGAATTCCAAACAAAGAAGAGATCTGTGTCTCAAATTAGCCTCCTATCATCTTGTTGAAGGAGTGTTATTCAGAAAGAATTATGACGGGATTCTCCTTAGGTGTTTAGAAAAGGAAGATGCAAAGAAAGTAATGACAGAATTACATGATGGTCCGGCTGGGGGACATTATTTTGGCGACACTACAGCCCACAAAATCCTTAGAGCCGGTTACTATTGGCCTACACTCTTCAAGGGCGCACATGTACATGTCAGGAAATGTGATATTTGCCAAAGGTGTGGTGGAAGACAGCCCAAAACAGCCGCACCCCTAAAGCCTGTTATGATCACAGAACCATTTGAACAATGGGGGTTGGACATTATCGGGGAAATAAAACCAAATTCTTCCCTGCTGCACAAG
>LPNX010973900.1:211369-225599 GCA_001517045.1 Pseudotsuga menziesii
GGATGAAGTTTCCTGAAGGGTGGGTGTATGTAACACCACGTTTTGACATTTCTACCTGAACTACTATTATATGTTGTATTTGTTTGATTGTGAGACCTCGTCGGTTTGACGACACTGTGGACATATGGTTCTATTATTTTGCCGATATATATATGTGTGTGTGTGATGATAGTATTATGGTCGGTAGCCATGTTTAGATATGTATCATGTGTTAATTATGTCAAATATATGGAAATTACTGAATGATGGGTACGTGGATACCGTGACAGATATATATTGAAATAATGAATGTTATGCCAGGTGCATGGCAAATGAATGAGTTTATTGTTGTCATGTTATGATGAGATATATGTGTACATATCGAGGATTATGCACGATATCCTATATTGTATGTCGAGGACTGGCTTACAGGTTGAAACGGCTAAGTGATAGTTGGATCCTACGAGGTGGGAGGGCCTTGGGGACATGGACTTAGAAAGATAAAATGGTATGCGAGTGATGCATTATTTACTTTCGTATGGTTATTATGCTGTTTATTATGATGTATGTTATGACATGGGTGGGGTAGAGTTCCAGGAAATTCAACCGCCCAGATCAGTTATATGATGACAGACCGAGTACAAGTGCAACGCTGTTGTTATGTCGAGTAGACATAATCCCTTGTTCCATTAGGGGGGGTGGAGGCTTTACCCACCGTTTATCCCCGAAACCCAGAGTCATGGGAGCCCTGTGCTACGGTGCGCTCCCCAAGGTGTGTGATGATGACTGGTGGTTTCCTGCTGGGGAAGCTTGGTTGATGTGGTCGACACTTCTGCTTACGGGTTCTAGGTGGAACCGGTCATGACTTGACATTCCAGGGTAGTCCAGCAGAGGACAGGATAGGATGTGGAAGTTAGTAATGATGTAGGTAGATAGATGTAGCGGGAAGTAGGGGTGAAAACAAGATCTAACTGTATGTGTGTAAAACCCTTGGTTAGTATGTGTCGTAAATCAGTGATGTATGAATTGTCGTAACATGGATTTCAGTAAGCTAATAGATCATACCTTGTAAACTATGCTAAAACATGTGTCGGTGAATAATAAGTTCCTTGATTATGATTGATGTATGTGAATTATTACTTTTAGTGTACTTACGTGAGGAATGTAAGCAGTAGCTGTGCTTACATAACTCGCCTACATATTATGAATTACATGAAATATTGTTGAGTAATAATGTCAATTAGTGTCGCTTAATATTAATTACAATCGTTTAGTAATTAACTATTGTTGATCAATGTTAATAATGTCGATTAAAGTTAATAATGACGATTAGGGTTAATAATGTTGATTAATGGTTAATTATTGTCCATTAATAATTAATTATGGTTGAATAATAAACAAAGCAATGGTTAACCTAGGTAGTGACTAATGCAATTGATTAGAATGCTTGATTGATTGTTAATGAGTTTAATTAGCCAGGACTAAGGGTTGAAATGTAACTACAAGGTTAAATAAGTTGATAGTAACTTGATCCCTTAAATTAATTATGTGTTAATGATGTTAATTAATTTTAACAAGACTATGCTTAGCTTTAGTAATGATTGTTAATTAGCTAATTACAAACTAAGGTGTAATTAAAATGGAGATAGGTATATGAGTCGATTAAATCATAGTGAATTTTATTTAATTAATATGATTACACATTGATAATGTTATGATTTACATTGATAGGATTATTGTTCATAATTGATAAATTGAATTAGTGAATTTATAATTAAAGGGAATTTACATATTATAAATATTAGAAACCATTAATTAAATGATTAGGTAAGTGTAATTAATCAATTGACAATTACTGTTAATTAAATTAAATTGGTGAAGCGTGCAAGTTTAAACTATATAATATATATAACATTTATTATTTATTAATTAAATGGTCAAATATTGAAATATGAGTAAGGATATGTTTAAAATTATTATATTAAATAAAAGCATTAAATTTAATTGAATTAGAAGTTACGGTTGAGAAGTGACCCCAACCAACACCTTTTAATATTAATTTGAATATTTAAATGAGTCCAAGTCCAAGTTGAGGGATCGAGGACTTACATGGTAGATGGAAGGGGGTGGATAAATTTATGAGGAAGATAGGGGTAGTAATGGGGGAGGAAAGGTCAGCAAACATGGGGATAAGAGGGAGAAAGGAGGGAGGAGAAGGGGATCCTTTTTACCTTAGGATTTTGGAGAAGTTTTGGGAGAACAGAGCTGCAAAGAAGGGGTTTTGTTGGAGATTGTTTTTTTTTTAGGGGATACAACAGCTTAGGGCTTGTACTTGGTTTGGGCTCGGGGGTCCAAATGGGTACCTTTGGAGCTGGGTGGTCGGCGAGACCTCGCCAGTTGGCAGGGTGGCAAGACTGGTTTGGACTGGTTGAGTTTCAGAGCTTTGGGAAGGACTTTTGGCTGCAGGGAAAAGCAAGGAAAAACGGCAAACAAGGACAGCAACAAAGGTGGACCTACTAGCTACCTACAGGTATTTTCCAGCAGGTATGTTATCGTTTCTACCTAGGCAAATTCTGTTTAATTAAATTTCAAAATTTTATATGCTGTGATTATCTTTGCTACCTGCACAGTCAACAATAAATTGTTAAAAGTAGATAAAACAGATTTATAAATTTTCAAATCTTAAAAGAATGAAAATGAAGATTTTATATCGTTTTCAGGCATGTAAATGAGCAAAAGTTAGAAATGAAAACATGAAATTAAACCAGAATTTTTATTGTTCAATTTTGTAAATGTAAACACTTTATTTTCTTTACAGCCCAAAACTAGTAAAGGAGAATAGAAACACAATAAAAGCAGGAACAAAACACAAACAGAACATAACAAAATTTTTGACAAGAAGTGAATTTTCTGACTGTATATAAAAGTTAAAAGAGACCCAGTTGGGGGCTTTACACCCTTCCAGCCTTACATAACTGGGAAGTCCATCAAATGGATGTCAAGTATGCATTCTTACATGGTGATTTATAGGAGGAAATTTGCATGGAACAACCTCTTGGATATGTTCAGAATAACTCTAGCATTTTTTTTCGCCTTAAGAAATCCTTATATTGCCTTAAGCAAGCTCCTAGAGCTTGGTATGCCAAAATGGGTAGCTTTCTCCTTGACATTGGTTTTTCTAAATGTCGTTTTGACCCCAATGTCTATACCAGGAAAGTAGGAAACCACCTCATCATACTTGTTCTTTATGTTGATGATCTTATCCTTACTGGTAGTGACCCTAAACGTTTAACCCATGTGAAATCCAGTCTTAGGAAAAATTTTGAAATGTTAGACTTGGGACATTTGCATTATTTTCTTGGTCTCCAAGTCTTGCAAACCAAAGAAGGAATCTTTCTTTCTGAGTCTAAGTATACTTGTGACCTTCTTCGTCGTTTTTACATGTAAGATTGTAAACTAGCCCCTTCTCCCTTCCAGTATGGAGTCAAAATTTATGCCACTTGTACTTCATCTGAAGTAGATGCCACCTTGTATCGTCAACTTGTTGGTAGTCTCTTATACTTGACTCATTCCCGTCCTGACCTATCCTTTTCCATTGGTCATGTTTCCTGTTATATGCAAACACCTCATGAAAGTCACTGGAAAGCAGCAAAAATAATAATTTGATATATTCGAGGTACAATTCAGTTTGGGATTCATTACAGTATAGGGGGGAAACCTTTGTTGGTTGGTTTCACTGATTCAGATTGGGTCGTCGATCCTGATGATCGAAAGTCTACTGCAAGTTATGTTTTCATTCTAGGATCTGGACCTATCACTTGGGCTTGTAAGAAACAAAAAGATCTTGCTCTTTCTTCAGCAGAAGCAGAATATCGAACCGCAGTTAATGCCATTCAAGAAGCTTTATGGCTTCGACAGATCCTTTTAGAGTTTGGATTCGAGCCGCAACAACCTACTCCACTTTTGTACGACAATCAAAGTGCCATCAAGATTGCCAAAGATCCAGCTCTACATCAATGCAACAAACACATTAAGCTACATATGCACTTCATCATAAATCTTGTTCATGATCTTGTTCTTGAAGTGCTGTATTGCCCTACAAATGATCAAGTTGCAAACATCTTCACCAAGTCTCTTACAAAAATGAAGTTTTCTAAACTTTGATCTCTGTTAGGAGTTCAGGAATGTGTCATTAAGGGGGGATAGGCTCTAATGCCTCCTTCCTTCTCCTAATAGTGTCACTTTTGTAAATCCTTCAATCCTATCCCAAGTTGTTCTTAAGGGGGGGATGTTAGGATATTTAGACACTTAGGAGTTAGTTAAGATCAACTTGTGTAATATATCTTTTAGGGAAAGTGTGTTTCTTTAGTATGCATTTGTAAATATTCTAATCCGACGGTCACGATATGTTCTAGACATAAAGTGATTCGACGGTTCAACTTCTCTTAGATCATACCTACCTTTGATCCATGGCTTAACACCCGATTGGTCCATGATCTCTATTTAAAGAGCATGGAGAGTCCTTGGCTAGTTGATCGATTATGAGAAGCTCATTTGTAAATTTCTTTCTTTTGCATAATAAATTGCTCCAAGTAGTTATTTGGCTGGGGTCGTGGACTGTTTCCCTCTTGAGGGTTTTAACCACGTCAAAACATCGGTATGTTGATATGTGATCCATTTGTGTGAGTGACTGCTCTTAGCGTTCGGTCTTTTGTGAGTACCATGTGCACCTGAACATAAGATTTAGCAAAAAATCAAATGGTTACGCCAACTATTTGATGTGATCTAAATTTGTACTATGTTAGCAAATATAAGCTATCTGAAATACCTAAGATGGTCGTTTTTTCTCGGTGAATCGTGGAGAGATTTATTACTTCCTATTTTGTTAAGTATCTTTTTCTAATGATAAATTATAAAAATAAAGAAAAAATATATATTTTTATCACTTTTGAATAACTCAAAGTTATTTTTGATGCCGACATCATCATTACCATTATACCCTATGTGTACGTTCAAATTTCAACAAGAGACACGTGGTGGCAATGTCCTCGACATTGCCACAACAACTTTGGGGCTAGATGTTTGCATCTACACAAAATTTATCGGGCATCATTAAACATTTAATAATAAGAAACATATCATAAGTAAAAATTCATTGTGCATCATTAAACATTTAATAATAAGGAACAATTATAGCTTCCACTAACTTTAAGACAACGCACTTCAATTTGCAAGCACAATAATAGTGTATTTGAAAATCTACACATAAGTAATTAGAACAAACTTAAAATGTAGCAATTA
The DNA here is from genome assembly GCA_001517045.1 of Pseudotsuga menziesii. NCBI lineage: Eukaryota > Viridiplantae > Streptophyta > Pinopsida > Pinales > Pinaceae > Pseudotsuga > Pseudotsuga menziesii. The sequence goes on from LPNX010973900.1 coordinate 216,650, forward strand.
CAATTATTATATTTAAACACTCTTAACCACTTCAAACTCCTGATCCAACCAATTGTTGTCCCTCATGGAAATTTCTACATTTTTCAGGAATATAATGCAATGGGATAGCAATCAAGGGCAATAAAAAACAATTTGTCGTTAAATAGCAACAAATGTCTATATAGGCAAGACATTATTTGTTAAACTACACTTTATAGCAGAAATAGTTCATCTATTTAACTAACTTTTTAATAGTTAGAAGAGATTATAAATCCATAGAACCTTAAAAAAAATACCAATAGAGAGAAAAACTTTTTGTCAACAATTATGAAATTAACTCTTCCCATATGTATAGACATGTAACTACCCCATACTAGCAACATATATGTGATACCAGAAATATCATTTCTTAGTACATACACTAAATAACTATTATCAATAAACTATATCTTTAGTGGCATTAATAAACATTAACTATACATCCCAAATTTATTTTGCGTCTCAAATCTAACTATATATATGATTACTTAAAATTTTCATATTTGAGCAAATATGATTATATAAATATTGAACTAAGCTTCAAACAAATCCATTAAAATATCTAGGTATAAACATTTAAGATTGCATTCCAATTTAGAAATATGTATACAAATTTTGAAGTGTATCCATCCGTGCAATTCAATTACAATATATTATAAACTTGGAGCTACATTCTTCCAACATTTTTCACTTTTCAAATATGTATATAATTACTAAAACCAAATTCTTCAACCTTTTTCTTCAAATGGATTAAAAGAAACATTTCAAATAAGATATTAAATCTATATTTTTTTACCTCTCATTTATATTACATAAATAAATGTTAGTAACATTTATTCTAATTAAATTCATTTCCAAATTTGACACAATATTCAATATATATATTCGATTTATATAATTCTCAAAACTATCGTTAATTATTTCATGTCTTAATGTGTATGTAAATCATTCCCATAGCTATTCTAACTCATTTGTTTTCCAAAAATAAATAACTAATTATATGCCTTGAGTTCATTAAGACAATGAATGCAATGTTAACAACTATATCTCTACACATTTTAAACCCTGCATTTTTTTAAAAGTAAAAATGATATTTTAAACTACAATAACACTTAAACACTTGAAAGACTATTACCTTGCAATATTATTTCAAACCTTTTAAATAAAAGTCACCAACCAACCAAATTGGAATGTTCGTTCTCTCAAGAGACATGTCACAAATCGCTAAGCTAAAAGACCACCGCTTGAAACTAATGAAACTAAATGTTAAGCATAGCTGAAGTTAAAGTAGTAAACTGGATGCCCGGATATTCATTGCAGAGGATATTTAAGTAGAGACTTTAGCCCGGATTCAGTGAGCAAATGGCAGTCTCTAATAAAGATAACAAAGGCAACATACAAGTGAGTCTAAGTCATGCAAGAAATAACACTATCCGAGATTCGACAAACATGGAAAAATCCACATCATTTGAACCACATAAGTGAATTCATAGAGACTGAGTGAGCGCGCTCAGCCCTGTTAAGAATGGAAAGATTTATTGAAGGAATTCCTCTCCTTGGGCTAAGGCTAGAGCCATTGTGATATTTTTCATGTAAACATTTTGTTGTTGCGCAGAGATATATAATTCAAACTTAGCATTAGCTGCAGTTTTAAAACAACAAAATATTTTTATACCCGTTGAAAATCATAGTTTAACACCATCAGTGAAGGGATAATCCTGTAGAAGTTTCGAGATCTGCTTGTACTGATGTTTGATTTAAATCCATGTTACAAATAATTTCAAAGATTAATTTAAATCCATTTTAGGAACCTATGTTGCCGCCAGTCCAGGTCTCTAAACTCCTCCTAATCCCACCACTGCAGCCGCTACAATTTTCTCCAACCCCCTTGAGTGTCCTATCTAGTTGTCCTATGCATCCTGAGAAGAAATATTGTTCACCAAAAACAAATACACACATAAATAAAAAAACAATAACTTTAAAAGAAACATGTTACAACTATTCTGAATCTACTCACTCTTGTAGAAGGTCATGACAATGCCGGGTAGAAGGTCGTGACAATGCTGACCGAATACCTTCGTGTGTGTTAAGACACCCGCGGGTCGAGCCTGTCACAATCTAGATAGTCATGACCTATGCTGATACATTAAGCAAATTGTGGAAAATAATTCTTTCCAACTTTGGATGGAATCTGTTTCATGCAAACATTCCCCCTAAGATTCTAGATATTTATATTGAATTTATTTTCTAGAAAGTTGAAAGCGATTATGTGGATTATATTTATATTGAATTTATTTTCCCGAAAGTTGAAGGCGATTCTGTGGATTTTGTTTTAAATTTAAATAAAAAATGGTTGAAACCAAGAAGCATCTAAGCAGTAGCTATGTGGAATTCTAACAGCACTTGCCTTTCTATGACTCTATTGATCAAGTGGGCTGAATTCAGAAACTTCAGTGAGTGAGGAGATCAATAACTCCTCTAACTTGATATTTTTAAGAATTTTAAACTAAATGAATTAAACTGTATAATGTATATGAAACTCAAGCCTCGAATTGATAGTTTGGCTGCAATTATGGGTAAGACTCCTAGGGCTACAGTACTGCTAGAAGCATGTCGTATTATTATCAACTTATTAATTGATATACGACTGGACGTGGACACAACAAAAGAAGACTAAGCGATTTTATTGTGATGTTATACCTGAGTAACAAACACTCCTATGTGGCTCAGCTTTGGCTTTATAACAAGCTTATAAAAATGATTTGTGTACAATTGATAAGAAGGACCTCCTTCCATAGGTGTCAAAACCCCAAATTTTCCAAAAAAAATTAAAAATTTTAAATACAGCTAAATATCATAAATGCAGTCAAGTAATTGTTTAATTAGTTATATGTTACTAATTTCATTACCTGAATTATCTATTTGATTATGTTTATCTTTATAGAATAGTTCTTTTTCAGTTTACTCACTTGTTTTCTCTTTGCGACCACAAGGTGGAACTGTCATGAAAAATTTTGGGCTTACTTAGCTTTCGAGCTAACGCAAAAGTTTTCCTTCTCTTACAGACTTACAGGTAAGAAGTTCGGGTGCTGCTTATCAAAAATTCTAAAGCATTCATTTATGAGCTCGTTGCACAAAATAACTCAGTAATGCACATAAACGTTAAACAATTTCCAAAGCTTATCAAGGTAAACTCATCAAACTGTCCTTCTTTTTAGACTCTATGGAAAGCAATTCAGTCCTATTAGTAATGGCTATAACTGCCTTCTTTCTAGTAGATATAAATTTATAGTTCTTAATGCTTACTGAACTATTCGATGTCTAACATAGTCATCAAGAGTAAAAATGCTTTAAATCTTTCTTTACAAGCAGTTTTAAGAATGACAGAGTTCTAAGTCCAGGTTCTTTTGACAAAGTGAATACAATCTCTTTACCTCCTAATAATTTGTTGATTACTCTTTGCAATGTAAAAGTAATGTACAACAGTTATTAAGTTTTTGTACTACTAATCCATCTTCCCATCCTGATGTCTTGAGGGAAATATGTCCTCAAAACTACTGTCACTTTGGCTATATCAGTGATGATGGATTAAGTTCCTCTGCCCATAATTTACTTGGAAGAATAATAACTAGATAATGTTATTAATTTTATATTAATTCCATAGTCATGTTCCTTAAGCAAATCGAGACTCATCATGCTTAATAGCAAGACTTACTAAATTACCAATTAAGTGAATTCAAGGTAAAGATTAACACTAGCATGGAGGTATATACTATAAATTAATCTTAAGAAATTCTTTCATAAACATCAACTATTATAACCTTAGATAGAGATATAGTTGATTTAAATACTACATGTCATGTTGGTTATAAACAAGGGTCATGGGTTAGATCTCACCCAAGAAATGTTTATAGTTATCATTAGATTATAGTTCTATAATCTAGTTCTTAGTGCCTCCTTCACTTATATAGCGTGCAAAGTTTCTATCCTTACCATGTTACCATTTAATTGGTTATATACACAAATGTTGAAACAAGATTCTCATCAAATAAATATTATTAATTCCTCTTATACCTTTTAACAAGGCTTACTATTATCAAGGGTATGATTGTTTGAATATACTATAACGTATTTTGATGGGTCGTTAATTCTTCACGCCGTTGGTAAGCTTTATAACATAGATTATATTAACGATTCTTTTGTTATCATGCGCCAAATGATAGGTTGAATTTGGGCTGAGGATCGTAGTAGAACCTTTGAAAACAACAAAAAGGATTGGTAATGTCGTCCTCTTGTGGTTGCTCATCGAGACTATGGATAAATACCCACTGCATGCAAAATATTTGACTGACTAACGTGGCATCGTTCTAGCCATATGTTGCACAGTTAAAAAGCACAGTAAAGAACCCTATCTCGTCATTATCCCACCGCCTTCGGGCCTCATGCCACACTACTACAAAGCTCTCGTCTGCTCTGTCACTTCTGCTTGTTGTTGGCAGTCCTCCTGCTTGTTATGCTCCTTGTGGGCTTGTCAAAATGCGCTGTAAAGAAGTGATGTTACCAAATGTTTGTTTGTTTGAGCGTAGGCCAGTGATTTTTCTTCAGGGTTTCACCATCTTGCACGCTCAGTCCCGAACTCTTCAACTATAAAGATTCCCTACATCTTTGTCTTGGCATTAAGAGTCGTAGCCTTTCGATTCAAGGCTGCTGGGCATAGGGTTTCATCGCAGAGTAGTCCCTTTAGAAGAATATGATGGGACGACCCGAGCCTAAATAGTTGTTGTTTTCATTCTCAGTTGTGGTTGGTTGCTTGTTGGGTGGTAACCTCCTTCCTTCTTGTAGCAATGAAGGGTTTACTTCTCCTCGCGCTGGTGGTTGCCCTTCTGGTTGTGGGTGGTCTTGCTTCCATAAGATTCTAGGTAAGAAACGTTATCAACCCTTCTATTAAACTTCGCAGTTTTTAACTTAATATACGAATATTATTTTGTTTACTATTTTTAACACTATCGTGCTTCTTGTTTGCAGGTGATGGCCTATCTCCCTCTACGCGGCTGGTGCGAGACCGTGGCGACTTGCAGGTTAACGGTAAGCCCTGTATATCCATGGCAAATCCTCCTTTTTGGGTCCCTTATGGGACAGTTATGGGTTGGTCTTCACGGCCTGTAACCCTTGCAGTTTTTGGTTCAATTAGATTGGCATGTTTGTTGTTGTTTAAGAGGTTAAACCCTTCGCTTGATATGGGACCTGCGGCTTAGGCCGAGACTGTAATTTTTGGTTTTATTTTGATTACTGTGTAAATATATATGTAAATGATGTACAGGTTGTAAAAGCCTTACTCTGTGGATTTTGACTACGACCGTGAGTAAAAATATTGAATTAGACACTTCAGTTGTTAATTCTGTTGTATATTTTTGGATTAGTAGGGTTTTTACCCTAACTTGACAGTATAAGAAAAATATTTACAGCTTCTTAAAAATTATCTTTAATCTATGTTGCTCTACTGTAAATGGTTTGATTGTTATTTATCAGGTATAAAAATTTGTTGAGCTCGGTAAATCGAGCCTAATATTATTCTGTGGGTTTATTTTCTATGCATTAATGCATTTGATTCTTACCCTATAATATTTTACTTACTAGGGTTTCTGCATATTGTTTTTATAGTATTTAATTACTTATTTAATAAAGTTATAAAAAAATTGTTTTATACTTGTTAGCCTTTTGAGTATGAGTAATTAATGTTCTTGCGGTGTATCTGTGTAACTGATAGATTACAGCCTTTAAGGTATATAATTTATATTTAATTAATATATCTTCATATTGAGAAATGTGTGTTGTTTTACTTACAACAATTATTATTTTACAGTTGTACACCTTATCTATATATTTAGTTTATTTATAGATATATAAAGAGATAGTATTTTTATTGTTGTATTCTAGTACTTTCTGCACTAAATAATTTATAGAAGTACTTTCTATTTTCTCTATTATCCTGTTTATATTAAATACTAGTATTTATAGAATAAAAGAATAACACCTAACTATGTTCTCTGTTTAATTAACCTTTTGTAAAGGATAGAATAGTAACTGCAGATTTTGTTTAAGCTCTAGCTGGATAATAATAATAGAAACAAAATGAGTTGATTCCATTACCAAACATAAATAAAATCTAAGACCAGCTTAGTTTAACTGTAGAATTGAATCAATGTTTAACTATTATACTCTTTTCTTGAATTCAAATAAGCCATAGGATTTCTGAAGGTAAATACTGTACAAAAACTGTTTTATCTACCCACACATACAACTATCAGTAAATAATATAACTTTTTTTTCTGTTTCTAATAAACGGACAGTCTCGGTCCAGGTTTAACACCACTCCTGGTATAAAAGATATTTATTCTGATAACAAAATAAAAAGGAAAATCTCTATAATTCCACTAACATTTTATTCTACATTTTCATCATACTATCTTTAATTATAATTTCACCACCTGTGCTGGAGTACGATCTGGATCACTCCAGATGAGGAAAAACGCAGGTAGGGTTTTTGTTTTCTCATCAAAAGATTCTATTACTAATCAAACTAAGTATAACTTCATTACTAAACCATCTAAGTCTTTACATCATAAACTGCAAACATATCATTCAAATCATACACAGATATTAAAACAAAGAATAATAGATGGCAGAACCTGTTCTTGAGCTTAGACGACAACAGCAATGGGAGGCCGTTCCTCCCTACCAATTCCTGGAGAGCGCTCAAATAGCGACTCCTCAGGACCCCCGAGCTTGCTCTGGTCTCCTTGGTTGGAACTAGGTGCAAAAATAATCAAGTACCAGTCTTCAGACTCAATACCAATCCTGAACTTATCAGTAAATTCTCTCAGCTAGCAAGCTGTGTCAGACCAAGTTACTGCAGATTATCTCTCAAACTACCTTCCTTAAAGTTTTCCCTTTTTCCCCAATGAATTCCTTGAAGTGCATTCCTCCTGAATGATTCTTCTCCTGGAAAATATCTGAGCAGCCTCAGCTCTCTTCATTGGGTACTTTTAAAAGATTGCCTAGGTCTTTTTGGGTTAGTTGTCATTTATTGAGCCACCTGCTCTGATCCCACTTTCTTGGGGGATCATGACCCCAAATATAAGGAAGTTGCCACCTACAACATAGGAAGTGTTTGAGGATGTTGCCACTTCTATTTTGCTATCCACCTAGTTCCTTCCACCAGTTTGACCAGTAACACTCTTATTAACAGCTCTCCCAAGCTGTTGTCTCCACTTTTTATTTATTAATAATAAAATATTCAGAATTACATTCCACATCTTTTGACTCTGCTGAGTCATCAGTTCCTACTTAGCATTAAATTTAACATAATGTCTTAGGAAATCTAATTAAAACAATTAACATTATCTTACAAAATTGGGGTATGTGACATACACACCCCCTTAAAATGTAACATCGTCGTCGATGTTACTTATTCTTCATCCTCTGCAATCTCCTGGAATAGATTTGGGTATGCCTCCCGCATCTTACTTTCCAGTTCCTAGGTGACCTCTTCAGGACTAAGGTGCTTCCATTGCACCTTCACCTATCCAATGGTGCGGTTCTGCAGAGTAATTTCCCTCCTCCAGAGGATACAGTCTGGTTCCACCAGAATTTCTCCTTCCGGTTCCACCTATACAACATTCCAATCAACCACATGAGTAGCATCATGAACATACTTTTTCAAAACAGAGATATGAAAAACATTATGTACTTTCAAGTTAGGTGGTAATGCTAGCTGATATGCAACTTGACCAATTTTAGACAAAATTTCGAAGGGACCACAGTAACGTGGTGCTAGTTTTGCACAACTCCCCAGTCTTAGAGAGGTTTTCTTTAGCCTTACCTTTATAAACACATGCTCACCCACCTAGAACTCCTTGGGAGTTCTTTTCAATTCTGCTTGGCTCTTTTGCCGATCCTGTGCCACCTTCAAATTTGCCTACACTTGTTTCACAATTTCCTCCATTTCCTTCAATAATTCTGGTCCTAACACCAATCTATCTACTGGATTATTCTAGGAGATAGGAGTGTTGCATTTACGTCCATACAAAATTTCAAATGGACTAAATTTAGCTGATGACTGATAGTTATTATTATATGCAAACTCTGCTAGATGTAAGTAGTCTTCCCACTTACCTGGCTGATCTTTAACATACATCCTTAATAAATCCTCCAGCACCTGATTCACTCTTTCCGTCCGTCCATCTGTTTGAGGATGGAAGGAGGTACTGAAATTCAATGTTGTATTTAATCCTTTAAACAAGGACTTCCAAAAATTTCTTGTGAATTTAGGATCCCTGTCTGAAATTATAACCTTCGGTACTCCATGTAACCGAAAAATATGCTTTAAGAAGATGTCAGCTATATTGGCAGCCTTGTAGGTAGTTTTGACAGGAATAAAATGTGCTGCCTTACTCAACTTGTCAACTACCACCATAATAGAGTCATTTTGATTCTGATTTCTGGGCAGTCCAGTAATAAAATCTAAGCTAATCACTTCCCATTTCCAGCTAGGAATAGGTAAAGGTTGTAGCAAACTAGCTAGATGTTGGTGTTCGGTTTTCACTTGTTGACAGTCTAAACATCTAACAATGTCTTCAGCTACCTCAGATTTCATATTAGGCCAAAAATATTCTTTCCTTAACATGGTTACCGTCTTTTGATAACCTGGGTGTCCTAAATATGGTGTTTTATGCACTTCGTCCAGAATTAACAACTTAACCTTAGGCACATTAGGCACATACAGTTTATCTTTAAATAATAAAAATCCATCTTCATTTAAACTATAACCTCTTATTAAGCTTTCTGTAGGTTCTTCTTTAGCTGTAATTTGCAATTTCTGATAAATTTCATCTTGTTTTACCCCTTCTTTAAGCTGTTCATTTAAATCAGA
>LPNX010973900.1:226128-248184 GCA_001517045.1 Pseudotsuga menziesii
CTCTGGTTATAACCGGTAATTCCCATGAACGACCTCACATTCGTTACATCTTTAGGAACCGGCCAATCTTTGATTGCCCGAATCTTTTCAGGATCGACTGAAATTCCTTCCTTAGTCACTGCGTGACCTAAGTACTGAATTTCATCCTTAAAGAAGTCACACTTGCTAAACTTCGCGAAGAGTTGTTGTTCTCACAAATCTTGTAAAATTATCTTTATGTGTTCTTTATGTTCTTCTTCCGTTTTAGAGTAAATTAAGATGTCGTCGATAAACATGACAACAAATTTATCTAAGTACTTATGCATTATATTATTCATTAAGCACATAAAGACAGCTGGGGCATTGGTAAGCCCGAATGGCATTACGACAAACTCGTAGTGTCCATACCTTGTTCTAAAGGCTGTCTTGAAGATATCTTCATCCTTAATTCTTACTTGGTGATATCTTGATCTTAAGTCTATCTTTGAAAATACCGTGGCTCCATGTAGTTGATCAAACAGATCATCTATGCGGGGCAACGGATATCTATTTTTAATAGTCATCTTGTTCAGTTGACGGTAGTCTATGCATAGTCGCATGGTTCCGTCTTTCTTTTTAACAAAGATGACCGGTGCTCCCCAAGGAGACACACTAGGTCGAATGTACTTCTTATCTATTAACTCTTTTAACTGTGATTTTAGCTCATTAAGTTCTAAAATATTAATTCGATATGGAGCTTTGGAGCTAGGTACCGCACCCGGTACCAGATCAATAGTGAAATCCAATTCCCTCCTTGGAGGTAATCCTGGAATTTCTTCTGGGAATACGTCAGTGTATTCTTTTAAAACAAGAATATCTTCTATTTTTAACTTATATGTTTCAGTTTTATTTTCCTCATTTGTAATAGTTACTACATAGGCCTTACATCCTTTTCTAATAGCTCTTTTAAGTTGTAAAGCAGAAATCTGTCTGATTATGGTTTTTCTAGGAATACCCTTAACCTTTACTGGTTGTTCATCACTATTTAAACACGTGAAAGTTTTATCGTAACAATTTAAAACTACCTTATGTTGTTCTAACCAATCCATGCCAATCAGTAAATCATATGAGCCAAGTGGCAAAACATTAAGCTTAATTGTAGTTTTAAATTCATCCATAAGTAAATCACATTCTTTCACAAAACAGGTTACTTTTCTTTTTGTCCCAGTGGCTAATTGAACTAACTAGGAATTTTCAAACTTATCGACAGACAGCTTACATTTTTCCACTATCTGAGGTGCAATGTAACTAATACTAGCTCCTGGATCGATTAAAATGGTTACAGGATTTTGATTAATCATACCTTCTACTTCCACCATGGAAGTCTGATAATCAGCTTGGCGGTTCTCCAAAGCTGCATTAATTCTGGGCATAGTCCTCGCTAGTTCTCCAACGGTCATCTCCTCCTGCACAGTATGAATATTGCTTACTGACTTTTTTCGGTTTGGGCAGACCGAGGCATAGTGCAGGCCATTACATTCCCAGCACTTAACAGGCTCCTTACGTTCAAAACTCTTGGTAAAATTCCCATGGTTATTTGCAGCTTCCTTGCCCTTAAAATTATTCAAATTATTGGAAGTACCATTCCTATTTCCCTAGAAATTCTTATTGTTAGAATAATTTTTAGTCTTATTATTCTTGAAATTCCTTTGGGGTACAAATTCCTTCTTTTTAAACTCAGGATGATTGTTATTTTTCTTAGCCTTCCAGTTGGCTAAGCCTTCTTTCTTCCGGTTCTGCTCAAAACAGAAATTAGCCTTCCTCATGGCTTCCTCCAGAGTCTTCGGGTTATCATACTCAATTCTGTCCTTAATATGATACGGTAGACAACTAAGAAATCGCTGCACTTTAGGTTTCTCGTCTACTAGGTAAGGTAGATACCTAAGCAAGCTTAAGAATTTACTGTTCAAATCCTTCATAGTCATTGAACCTAACTTCAATTCATAAAACTCCTTAGCTCTTTCTTCATAATATTGTTCAGACAAAAATTTCTTCTTGAAGTACCTTTTAAAAGTACTCCAATTAACTTCTTTTTCTCTAATACCCTTGACTCTCTTCAGATCTTGCCACCATATATCAGCTTTTCCGGAGAGGTTATATATTGCCATCCTTGCCTTTAGCTGATTAGAGTAATTATATATATGAAAATATTTCCTCATCCCAGACAACCAGGACTCTGTTTCCTCCCCTTTTTCGGTCTCTCCATTAAAAGTTGGGGGCTTTATCTTTTTAAACTCCTCTGAAATTTCCTCATATGGTCTGTATTTCTTCTTTCTGTCATACAAATCAGCCTCACTACTATCACTAGTTGTATGGTAACTTTGTCGTTCACCGAACCCTTCAGATGATGAACTACTTTCAGTTTTCGCCAGCTTCATCTTTTTAGATCTTCTTTGATGACTAAGATCCTTAGATTCTGATCTTCTGCTCCTTCCTTCAGTTTGGAATTTTTCTATTAAAATTTGGTTCAATTCTTCCTGAGCCTTCAAAATCCTCTCGTTCTCCCTCTTGACTGATTCCATTTCAGTCTTCAAATCTTTTACAGTCTGTAACATCTCTGAATAATTGGTAGTCACTTCTTCTATCATAGGTTCTCCGGGCAATTGTCTTGTTTCTGTGTCTGGAGACTCCTCCTGAGCATACTATCCCAGCTTTTCCATACCTGCCTGTTAAACTTCAAAAAAAGAAATTTTCTATTCTTTACATAAAACAGAATATATGTTAGTATATTATTTTACTTTAATGTTCTATGGAAACTTGTTGGGCTGCATCAAGGCCTAGTGTTTGAACCTTGTGCTTTGATACCACATGTCAAAACCCCAAATTTTCCAAAAAAAATTAAAATTTTTAAATACAGCTAAATATCATAAATGCAGTCAACTAATTGTTTAATTAGTTATATGTTACTGATTTCATTACCTGAATTATCTATTTGATTATGTTTATCTTTATAGAATAGTTATTTTTCAGTTTACTGACTTGTTTTCTCTTTGCGACCACAAGGTGGAATTGTCATGAAATATTCTGGGCTTACTTAGATTTCGAGCTAACGCAGAAGTTTTCCTTCTCTTACAGACTTACAAGTAACAAGTTCGGGTGCTGCTTATCAAAAATTCTAAAGCATTCATTTATGAGCTCGTTGCACAAAATAACTCAGTAATGAATATAAACGCTAAACAATTTCCAAAGCTTATCGAGGTAAACTCATCAAACTGTCCTTCTTTTTAGACTCTAAGGAAAGCAATTCAGTCCTATCAGTAATGGCTATAACTCCCTTCTTTCTAGTAGATATAAATTTATAGTTCTTAATGCTTATTGAACTATTCAATGTCTAACATAGTCGTCAAGAGTAAAAATGCTTTAAATCTTTCTTTACAAACAGTTTTAAGAATGACAAAGTTCTAAGTCCAGGTTCTTTTGACAAAGTGAATACAATCTCTTTACCTCCTAAAAATTTGTTGATTACTCTTTGCAATGTAAAAGTAATGTACAGCAGTTATTAAGTTTTTGTACTACTAATCCATCTTCCCAGCCTGATGTCTTGAGGGAAATATGTCCTCAAAACTACTATCACTTTGGCTATATCAGTGATGATGGATTAAGTTCCTCTGCCCATAATTTACTTGGAAGAATAATAACCAGATAAGGTTATTAATTTTATATTAATTCCATAGTCAGGTTCCTTAAGCAAATCGAGACTCGTCATGCTTAATAGCAAGACTTACTAAATTACCACTTAAGTGAATTCAAGGTAAACATTAACACTAGCATGGAGGTATATACTATAAATTAATCTTAAGAAATTCTTTCATAAACATCAACTATTATAACCTTAGATAGAGATATGGTTGATTTAAAGACTACATGTCATGTTGGTTATAAACAAGGGTCATGGGTTAGACCTCACCCAATAAATGTTTATAGTTATCATTAGATTGTAGTTCTATAATCTAGTTCTTAGTGCCTCCTTCACTTATATAGCGTGCAAAGTTTCTATCCTTACCATGTTACCATTTAATTGGTTATATACACAAATGCTGAAACAAGATTCTCATCAAATAAATATTATTAATTCCTCTTATACCTTTTAACAAGGCTTACTATTATCAAGGGTATGATTGTTTGAATATACTATAACGTATTTTGATGGGTCGTTAATTCTTCACGCCGTTGGTAAGATATATAACATAGTTTATATTAACGATTATTTTGTTATCATGCGCCAAATGATAGGTTGAATTCGGGCTAAGGATCGTAGTAGAACCTTTGAAAACAGCAAAAAGGATTGGTAATGTCGTCCTCATGTGGTTGCTCATCGAGACTATGGAGAAATACCCACTGCATACAAAATATTTGATTGACTAACGTGGCATTGTTCTGGCCATATGTTGCACAGTTAAAAAGCACAGTAAAGAACCCTAGCTCGTCATTATCCCACCGCCTTCGGGCCTCCTGCCACACTGCTACAAAGCTCTCGTCTACTCTGTCACTTCTGCTTGCTGTTGGCAGTCCTCCTGCTTGTTCTGCTCCTTGTGGGCTCATCCAAATGCGCTGTAAAGAAGTGTTGTTACCAAATGTTTGTTTGTTTGAGCATAGGTCAATGATTTTTCTTCAGGGTTTCACCATCTTGCATGCTCAGTCCCGAACTCTTCAACTGTAAAGAGTCCCTACTTCTTTGTCTCGGCATTAAGAGTCGTGGCCTTTCGATTCAAGGCTGCTGGGCATAGGGTTTCATCGCAGAGTAGTCCCTTTAGCAGAATATGATGTGACGACCCGAGCCTAAATAGTTTTTGTTTTCATTCTCAGTTGTGGTTGGTTGCTTGCTGGGTGGTAACCTCCTTCCTTCTTGCAGCAATGAAGGGTTTCCTTCTCCTCGCACTAGTGGTTTCCCTTCTGGTTGTGGGTGGTCTTGCTTCCATAAGATTCTAGGTAAGAAACGTTATCAACCCTTCTATTAAACTTCGCAGTTTTTAACTTAATATACGAATATTATTTTGTTTACTATTTTTAACACTATCGTGCTTCTTGTTTGCAGGTGATGGCCTATCTCCCTCTGAACGGCTGGTGCGAGACCGTGGCGACTTGCAGGTTAACGGTAAGCCCTGGATATCCATGGCAAATCCTCCTTGTTGGGTCCCTTATGGGACAGTTATGGGTTGGTCTTCACGGCCTGTAACCCTTGAATTTTTTGGTTCAATTAGATTGGCCTGTTTGCTGTTGTTTAAGAGGTTAAACCCTTCGCTTGATATGGGACCTGCGGCTTAGGCCGAGACTGTAATTTTTGGTTTTATTTTGATTACTGTGTAAATATATATGTAAATGATGTACAAGCTATAAAAGCCTTACTATGTGGATTTTGACTACGGCCGTGAGTAAAAATACTAAATTAGACTCTTCAGTTGTTAATTCTGTTGTATATTTTTGGATTAGTAGGGTTTTTACCCTAACTTGACAGTATAAGAAAAATATTTACAGCTTCTTAAAAAATATCTTTAATCTATGTTCCTCTACTGTAAATGGTTTGATTGTTATTTATCAGGTATAAAAATTTGTTGAGCTCGGTAAATCGAGCCTAATATTATTCTGTGGGTTTATTTTCTATGCATTAATGCATTTGATTCTTACCCTATAATATTTTACTTACTAGGGTTTATGCATATTGTTTTTATAGTATTTAATTACTTATTTAATAAAGTTATAAAAAAATTGTTTTATACTTGTTAGCCTTTTGAGTATGAGTAATTAATGTTCTTGCGGTGTATCTGTGTAACTGATAGATTACCTCCTTTAAGGTATATAATTTATATTTAATTAATATATCTTCATATTGAGAAATGTGTGTTGTTTTACTTACAACAATTACTATTTTACAGTTGTACACCTTATCTATATATTTAGTTTATTTATAGATATATAAAGAGATAGTATTTTTATTGTTGTATTCTAGTACTTTCTGCACTGAATAATTTATAGAAGTACTTTCTATTTTATCTATTATCATGTTTATATTAAATACTAGTATTTATAGAATAAAAGAATAACACCTAACTATGTTCTCTGTTTAATTAACCTTTTGTAAAGGATAGATTAGTAACTGCAGATTTTGTTTAAGCTCTAGCTGGATAATAATAATAGAAACAAAACGAGTTGATTCCATTACCAAACATAAATAAAATCTAAGACCAGCTTAGTTTAACTGTAGAATTGAATCAATGTTTAACTATTATACTCTTTTCTTGAATTCAAATAAGCCATAGGATTTCTGAAGGTAAATACTGTACCAAAACTGTTTTATCTACCCACACATACTACTATCAGTAAATAATATAACTTATTTTCTGTTTCTAATAAACTGACAGTCTCAGTCCAGGTTTAACACCACTTTTGGTATAAAAGATATTTCTTCTGATAACAAAATAAAAAGGAAAATCTCTATAATTCCACTTACATTTTATTCTACATTTTCATCATACTATCTTTAATTATAATTTCACCACCTGTGTTGGAGCACGGTCTGGATCACTCCAGATGAGGAAAAACATAGGTAGGGTTTTTGTTTTCTCATCAAAAGATTCTATTACTAATCAAACTAAGTATAACTTCATTACTAAACCATCTAAGTCTTTACATCATAAACTGCAAACATATCATTCAAATCATACACAGATATTAAAACAAAGAATAATAGATGGCGGAACCTATTCTTGAGCTTGGACGACAACAGCAATGGGAGGCCGTTCCTCCCTACCAATTCCTGGATAGCGCTCAAACAGCGACTCCTCAGGACCCCCGAGCTTGCTCTGGTCTCCCTGGATGGAACTAGGAGCAACAATAACCAAGTACCAGTCTTCAGACTCAATACCAATCCTGAACTTATCAGTAAATTCTCTCAACTAGCAAGCTGTGTCAGACCAAGTTACTGCAGATTATCTCTCAAAATACCTTCCTTACAATTTTCCCTTTTTCCCCAATGAATTCCTTGAAGTGCATTCCTCCTGAATGATTCTTTTCCTGGAAAATATCTGAGCAGCCTCAGCTCTCTTCATTGGGTACTTTTAAAAGATTGCCTAGGTCTTTTGGGTTAGTTGTCATTTATTGAACCACCTGCCCTAATCCCACTTTCTTAGGGGATCATGACCCCAAATATAGGGAAGTTGCCACCTGCAACATAGGAAGTGTTTGAGGGTGCTGCCACTTGTATTTTGCTATCCACCTAGTTCCTTCCACTAGTTTGACCAGTAACACTCTTATTAGCAGCTCTCCCAAGTTGTTGTCTCCACTTTTTATTTATTAATAATAAAATGTTCAGAATTACATTCCACATCTTTTGACTCTACCGAGTCATCAGTTCCTACTTAGCATTAAATTTAACATAATGTCTTAGGAAATCTAATTAAAACAATTAACATTATCTTACAAAATTGGGGTATGTGACAATAGGACTATGATGACATCAAATCATTCATCATCTATGTTCTCGACCTCAGCCCTGGGTCGAAGAATTTCTATTAAAGCTTTAAACTTTAGCAGGAACCTGAGAAGTATAAAGAAATGAAGCATTAAAAATTCGTTCTCTAGCATCATTTACAGCTCCCACAAAATCCCACTTGTCTGTCTCGTCTACATGAGAGTTTCATTCAATCTTCTCATTCTATCTTCTGGCTCTGTGTGTATATCTTATCTCGAACTTCAATGAAATCCGTGTATTGGTTGTCATAGCATTAAAATATCAGGCTAAACTGAACGATCTGAGGCCGAATAGGAATCCAAAATACAGAGTTCGGGCTAAGCGCCAGTGGTAGATATGAGAAGATGAATAACACAATATTCTCCAGTCTTCTAGTAGGGAAACGATCGGGGACACGTTCCAATATGCAATTTCTATGGAAACCCTCACTTCTGTGTAAATTTCAATGAAAAAATAGCTATTTATTTGCACTTTCTGAAACCCTTGGGAGGAAGGATATTTGGAAACTCCACGGCCGAGCTTTGATAGACACGGTGGGAGTCAACACGCACAGCTGTGGACAAGGCGTGCGTAAAATAAGAAGAAGCTGAAGGTTAAGGGTCGGTGCAAATATTGCGTGAAAACGTTTCAAAGCTCGGTTTGCATATATTTATTATCTTTTTTTCCTTTACTATTGTTCAATAAATTGATTAGTTTTGTGGTTTTCCAAAAAGGTTTTAAAGGTAATTTTGATAAATTTTAAGGTTTGGGTTGGGATGAACTCTCACAAAGCTAAGTTCCAGAGAATCTTGGATGATGAGAGAGGGGAGCGTCTCAAATTGACACATCTAACACATGTTGAAGGTGTGTCAACTATGCATCGATTTAAACACAGAGAACAGGGATGGCTCCATGCAGCCTGCATGGTGGAATGTATTTACTGCCTAAAAAACTTGCACACATTGTTTTATGTGTAATGTCCAGAACTTCATGAAACCCATAAATCCATATCAATCTGTGAAATTCCCATCATTAAAGACGCATAGCCAAATATTAAAAGAGGAATCTCGAAATCCAAAATATTAAAGGAAGTATTGTTTACAAGGAGAATTATAGCATTGCTGATATCAGCTACACCGTCAAGTCTTGGTGCACAAGAACCCAAGGGAATGTCATGTCCACTACACCAATAATAAGTTTAAAAAATAGACATTTAAGAAACTAAAAAAATAAAAAAAAATAATACAGCCTTAGTCTAACTTCTAAGTTTTTTTTTTTAAATTACTACAAATTGGTCCAAATAATCACCCTAAACGATTCATATATATCCTCTTAACAAGGACATAATTACTAGCATGTTTGAAAGTTTGAATAAAAATGTTGCATAGTGGGCACTCCTAAATAAGAATCTCAAGAATGGTACCCAACACAAAACCTATCCCACTAATACCAAACTCTATCTGAAATATTCTGAAATAATTTTAATGATTTCAACCAATAAAAATAAAGAATTGGACGTCACATTAATTCCACTAGTCTCGTGTACGACAAAATTATGGCATCACTAATTCACTTGAAATGAACATGAAAACATGCAATATTTATATGTCATCTGCATTTTAATAGTGTCGAAATCTTCTCAAGTATTCCGAGACGACAATGTTGAGCACCATTTTCCCTTTGTAATGAGCAAGTAGCTTACCCTGACCCTAATTGTAATTGACCTTTGGTTTTAAGGATTAATAATAGTTTCTATAAGATTTATAAAACCAAAATTTATAAAAATATATGACATGCCAATTGAAGTATATGGTAATCTAGTGAAATGATATTAGTAGAAAACTTAGTTGTCAACGAACTAGCTACTCAAATTACTTTAGTCGAGATAGAGAAAATGTGGATGAGATATTGTTGAAGTACCTGACACCATTAAATAAAAGTGAAGTGGAGTAAAAAGGTGCAAATTATGTCCGGACTCCCTTACTCAAGAAGGAACACGACGTCCATATCCATGATTCAGGCCAAAGTTTCTTCCTTATAGTTAAGGAATTGTGGTAACTGCTTCAAAGCAAATAAAAACTCATATACCTGAAGATGACTTAGATGGTCTCAGGATCCCTAAAAGTGTCTCCATATATACGCAAGGTACATGGGAGATCCACTCCGTAGTAGTGTTGTCTAATGCACAATTGTTCGAAAGGAGCCTTCTGATATACAACTGAGTACGTGAAGTACTTTTATATATACTTCAAGGGTACATCAAAGGTCATTCGATATACCAGCGGTACATGGAAGAACTTCATGATCCCTGGGATGCAGTACAGGTAAAAAATGACAGCTCCTACGTTTAAAGACGTCAGAACATGTCTCTAACCTATCACACCTTTCTAAAAAAATATAACCTAAGTCTAGTGCTTGATTTTATCTTTGCTTTTAAGTGAATGCATGAGGTGAGTACATAAATTTAAATTAACGAATTCAAATTTATACCTGAAGATGACTTACTAGTCGAAGCTTCAAAGAAAATAAAAACATTTCTAAAACTGATTGTTAATAACACTTCGACAGAAACTCATAACTGACCAAACGCTTCATGTCATAATATTCTGTTAACCAAAACACCACAGTCAACAAGACTTCGATTAGAAACATAACATACAATTGGAAAAAAAATTCAGTGGAAATCTAACCATCCTGAAATGTAAAGACCAATCAAAACAATATTTAAAGTTGAAACAACAGAAAAAGAGGATCCTGAAAGATTAACAACAAAATATTTCCCATTGAAATTTTCATAATTTAAAGAAAGGAGACGGAAAATTAACGAAATTAAGGCACTGGATTGGATGGATGCGAAAATAAAAACAAAATAAGTCGACATATCCAACGATGAAAGACCAAAAATTTCAAAGACTGGCGACTACTGGAATGAAGAACAAACAACAGAAATCATCAACTTGCTAAAATAATTTCAAGATGTTTTTGCTCATGACTATAAGGATCTGAAAGGACTTCTAGAAGAGATGGGAGAAATGAAATTTGACATAAAACATGAGGCAAAAATTGTGAAGAAAAGACTGTACAAACTAGCACATAAATACAAAGAAATTGTAAAAAAGGAAATTGATAGCATGCTAGCAGCAGGAATCATCCATCCTATTGACCAGTCGGGATGGGAAATCCCAATGGTTGTTCAACCAAAGAAACATGACCTATCACGACTGAGAATTTCTGTCAACTTTCGAGAATTGAACAAAGTAACACTTACAGACCCATTTTCAACTCCTTTTGCAGACGAAATACTTAATGAAATTGTGGGACATGAATGTTACTCATTTACAGATGGTTTCTCAGGATACAACCAAGTACCTATCGCCAAGGAAGACCAAAAGAAAATAATGTTTGTATGTGAATTTGGTTCATTTTGACGATTGGACAATCTATCCTATGTTGAAAGATCATTGTTAATGGCTACGAATCATGCTCGAACGATGCCAACAGAGACAACTATCCCTTAATATTAAAAAGTGTATCTTTGCAATGCCGATAGGAATTTTACTAGGACACATTGTATGTAAAGAAGGTATTAAGGTCGACTTCGCTAAAATTAAAATAATTTTTGACTTAAAACCACCAGTAAATCAGGAGCAAGTAAGAATATTATTGGGGCATATAGGGTATTACAGAAAATTCATTCAGTACTATTCAAACATGACATATCCATTAGAAGAGTTATTAAAATAAAATAAAGAATATTAATGGACCGAAGAATGCGATATATCCTTTGACATTTTAAAGAAAAACTAGTTGAAGCACCTATTCTATGATTTCCAAATTGGTCGGTAAAATTTCATGTACATATTGATGCATCCGGCATAGAAATCGAAGCGATATTAACACAACTGGGAGATGATGGAATGTACTATCCAATTATACATAGTAGCAAAAAACTAAATAAAGCCAAATGAAATTACTCAAAAACATAAAGGGAAGCACTAGGAATGGTATTCACGCTTCAGAAGTATCGACACTACTTGCTAGATAATCCCTTTGTGTTTTACACTTACCACCGGGCATTAAAATGATTAGTTAATAAACCTTTACATCCTAGTAGAATATGTCTGTGGTTACTATTATTTCAAGAATTCAATTTCAAAGTCAAAGTTCGACCAAGGAAAGCAAATGTCGAACCTGACCACTTGTTTAAAATCGACACAGGGGAAGAACCAACTGGAATAGAAGATGATCTACTAGATGCACATCTATTCAGAATTGAATTTGTACCTTCCGAATTTGGATAAATTTCCCAATTCTTAGAAAATGGACAAGCACCATAAGGAATGAACAACAAAACGAAGAAAATCCTAGCAATGAAAGATGCACCTTACAGTATACTAAACATATTCCTCTGTAAACTAGGTTTATATGACGTACTTCGTCGATGTGGTCTTGACCACAAAAGAGAAAGTATAATGCATGAAGCAAATTATGGTCTAGATGGAGGTATTTTCAGTTAGACACGACTGGTAAGAAAATCCAACAGTCAGGATTATGGTGGCTGACATTATACCAAGATTGTCAAATATTTGTAAGCAAATGTGACCATTTCTAATGACTATGCCGACCTCTACAAAGTACCTAAATTCCTTTAATATCATTAAACCCAAGTCTAACATTCGAAATTTGGGCAATCGCCTTTATAGGACCATTTCCAATACCGGTTAGAAGGTCAAGAGCACGATATATTATTACAACAGTCGAATATGTTACTAAGTGGGTAGAAGCATAACCTATCGAAACCTGCTCAAGTGAGGTAGCCATGAAGTTTATATATGAGAATATTATTACTAGATTTGGTTGTCCACTGACCTTGATCAGTGATCAAGGGTCACATTTTATAAACAAAACAATTACAACTTTGACAAACAGTTTAAAATTGAACATCGAAAAAGCACAACATACCATCATCAAGCCAATGGTGCAATCAAAGCTTTTAACAAAACATTGACTAGAGGTCTAACAAAAATATGTAATATCGACAAAGATGATTGGGACAAAAAAATTCCCGCTGTCTTATGGGCATACAGAACGACGTACAAACAATTGACAGATCAGATACCATTCCAACTTGTTTATGGACAAGAAGTAGTCATTCCTTTGCAGTTTCGACAACAAACGCCTATAATTACCGACATATTACACATTGATTTCGAATATGCTAGGAAAGAGAGATTTAACACAATTATCTAAGCTAGAAGAACATCGAATGATTGCAATGTAGAACCAAAAGATCCAAAAATGACAATAAAAATCTTGGCATGATCGAAATATTAAAAATAAAAACTTGTCGGTTGGAGACCTTGCGTTGTTATATAACAGTCGAGTAAAAGGGAAACCTAAGAAACTACATACAAAATGGATGGGACCATACATTGTCGAAGAAATCAACATGAATGGATTAGTCCGACTGAAAACATTACATAGTAGTGAATTTCATAAACTTGTTAATGGTTCCCAACTAAAACGCTACGAAAAAAAATGGTTATATAACTCAAAACAAAATTGAAAAAAAACAAAATACTATAAAAACCTAAGATCAAACAAAAAAGAAACACTACAAAAAATAAATATGATAGGACCTTGGATGAATTCTCAGGTAGGAATCAGCATATTACCGTTTGAAAGACATAACCATCGACATAATCGACACGATGAATACCGACCTTTCCACCAACATCACCAAGATCTCGACACACACTGACATAAAGAAGGACCAACTGTCTAATCAAGTAATAATGATCATCGACATACATAGCACAAAAGACATCATGTATTAAAAGAACCCTCCATAGACCTTCCTTCACATTCAAATTCGCCATTAACACAACAATTAATACCTCCATATACTATGCCTCAACCCGCTCCAATTATCTCCACTATATATACTGCACCAGATGAGACTCATACATCACTTCGTGAAGAGCTAGAGAATTAGAGCAACCAAAACCCTGAGATTAAGTTAACTATGTGTGAAACAAAGAATTCAACTGACATAATGGCACCCAAGAAGACAACTACAAGATCCACATCAAACAAAATTAAAGAGCTAGAAAAATCTAACACTCCTTTGGTACAACAATTGCATAACATTTGCAGTGCAAAAGTTATAGAAACATCATGGACAAGAATCTGGAAGGAAATCAAGGATTGGGCATACGAAAATGGAAAATTGACGGAGGAAGCTCAAAAACTAAGCACAAGCACAATCCTCAGTTATATGGATGCACCTCTAATGGACAACTTTGCAGGCACAAAGGACATAATTACATAGTTCATTATTAGTAGATATCACAATGACAAGTTATATTGCAACAGACCTATCGAAATCTTTAGTGACATGATCTACATGCTTATCGAGTTGTCCAAGAAAGGATTACCAGGTTGTCGAACAAAGGAGAACCGGTACCTATGAGGTTAAACCTAGGCATAGTGGAAAAACTAACAAGAACAATGACATGAAATAATTCACGGGGTTTAATAATCATCCAAATCCAATATGCCACACCAAAGATAGTTGTGAAGATTATTTTTGTAGGTCTGACAAGCATAGAAAGAAGTTCTAACTTAAAACTCGACATGTTAGAAGCAGTGCAAAACGTATCAGAAAAAGAGAAACTCTATCGGTGGGAAGAACACCTAGCACACATAATCAAGCACAGTTGTACAAAATTCCAAGAGGAGGGAACCCCAATCATATATCCTTCATTAATCATTTGGATTGCAATGTACCATCTTTGACCAGGATGAAAATAACTCTGATAATCCTTCAATGTCTGAAATATAGTGCTCCATACCTGCAATGGAAGAGAAGAGGATGGAAGGAAAGGGGAATGGAAGGTTGGGGATCATCTCCCAGCAGTCTGAGGCACAACACTCAGAAGTAATGCTCACATAAGCATAGTTCATCACACATAACAACCAAAAAAAATAATGGAGATGGAATACTTCTTTTATAGAATTAATGTTGACCTTTTGAGCAAGTTACTTGGCTTGGTGACCTGTGAGAATAGGTCACCCATAAGTGGACATACTTTCCTTGCTTTGCTTTGCTTTGGATTTCCTTCTTTTTCCTCTTTTTCTGACTTTCCTTCTTTTCTGAACTTTCCTGCTTTTCCTATTTTATCCTGCTTTCTGGATTTATGTTGCTTTTCCTAAAATATTCCTCTTTTCTCATTTTTGGACTCTAGTGCTTACTTGACTTCTACTCCAAGTAATTCCTCCAACCTTATCCACTAATTCAAATTGGTGGGCCAATTTCTCCATTTATTTAACATAACAAATAAAAATATTAATTGCACCAATAATATTAAATGCTCCATAATTATTTATTCCAAGTGGGAAGCAACTATGGATAAATTTAAATGCACACTCCTAATTAATTAATTGTCTCATCTTAAACCCTCATTAATTATTTAATTCAATCTGTCACTAGGATCCATGGGGTTCGATCTACTTCATGGTGTTGTCAAAATGGGAACATGTCATGTTTCTTGGACTACTTTCTTCATCTTATTGACATATTTGTGCGAATATTTTACCTGATTAATCGACACACTTTCTCGAATCTTCATTTCTATGACTGCAACATTATGAATGGCATGTACTTCATACATTGGAAGTGCAGAGAAATATATGGTGACATAGCGCAACTCTTTGACCATGGTATTCGTCTATGTTTTCTTCAAGTTGATTGCTTGACCCAACACTAGAACCCTTATTGGTGGAGTTGGCGTCAACGTATCGCTAGGTCGCTCTTCAGACAAGCCAACTATGTCCTGTGACTCGGGCAATTGTGGCGTGTAATCAATCGCCACTCAAACTTCTTTTATTGCTTTACAAAGTGTCTAGAGTAACTCTACAACGCTACTTGTTAATTATGTTTGACACTCATCTATATTTTTGTAGCTCACATCGATGAGTTCTGCCATTGCTTTCCTCAGAAGTGTGTAATCATCATTTGTAAAGTCGACAGTTCCAACTGATTTGTCGTTGTTCCTCTTCTTATGACCATGCACAAAATTTTCTAACTGCTTTCTCTTATCTCCCATAGTTGGGTCTGTTGGGGTCTTACTTGAATCATTTTGAGTATTACTGGGTGGAATCTGTGGAGTCTCTTTTGGTGGTGGATCTTCTCCCTTTCACCCATCTTTCTTTTTCAATTGGTCATCCTGTCATGGATATTCTTCCTTCGCAGCTTTCCTTGCATCGCAACTCCTCTTCCTTCGTGACTCTTCTTCCTTCACATTTCCTTTTTTGTCTTGCAACCAGAATATTTATATTCCCGAGCAAAATTTTGGCCAAATTTTGCCTAAATTTCCCTAGGGCGAACAATAAGGAGCTAAAAAATTGAATGGTTTATAACTCACAATACTATAATACTTTTTAAGGTTTTGTAAATGGAGTAACAAGCAAAATGGGCTTGATTATGAGAAAAACTCCAACCTCAAACCAGAATCGTAAGTAAACTAAAACTAGTTGGTTTACATTTAAATGATAACTCACTCAAGTGCATATATCCTCACAATATCACACTAAAGGAACCTTAATTACCGTTTGTATATTGTGTTGTCATTCAAAGTCCACAAAAAAACTCTGAGATGGCATGCATTTGTCTTCATGAAAAGGATCCTTAAATGTCTACATGAAAGGCTTTAAATTCTTATGAATGTTATCCATGGAATCATACTATGCCTTTCAAGACTGAAATTCGATAGAAGGTCTTACTTCCCTTCGTATCTTTTAAAATTGAAGAACTCACAAAGAAATATGCGAAATTCCACGCATTGTTTAACTACTTACCGAAAAAATATTATTGTAACCATGTTCTAGAATTTTTGCCAAGAAATCCAACCTCATCCACATCATCTTCAAGTAATCTTCAGTCATGAACAACTTCTCTGGAGAGAAATCAACATCCCTTGTATTCAAAGAGTAGGAATGCGAATGAATTTGGAGACAACGGTTGTAGGCCTTTCCATCCAAAGCAACGATGAGAATCTTGTTGAGCAATTCATGTGCCCCTTCACCGACACAGAAGCTCTTTAGAAAGAGATCAATCATGGTATTGGGCTGAGGGCTCATCCCAAGCCCTAGAAATTTTGACATTTTTTCTACCTTACCGGTGTGATAAATATGAGATTCTACCCGCCTGGAGCGTGCTACAACACAGTCTTCTCCAAAGATACATTATTTCCATACTTGACAGCTCTTTGAACCACACATAGAAATGACAGCTCTTACTTTACCAGAGTATAAACCTGCAATTTCTCTATAAAATGGTCAAGCAAAATGAGTTATTTGTTAATATGGTGGTTGTTGCATGTCTAGTATAGCAAAATGTCCAAGAGACAAAAACTTGTCGAATTTACCTGTAGCTTGCAAGTTTTTTAGACCAAGATCGCATGACTTCTTCCAGAGGATAACACAGGTGCCTCAAATAGTCCCTCCAGTGTTGGAATTTTTCTTTGCTAATAATGAAGCTTGTAGAAACCCGAACCGACTGCTTTGGGTTCTCTAAGTAGATTCATTCTCGGTCTTCCTACGGGAATTTCGAATAAATATTTGGCGATCCCCATCATGTTTTTCATGACCGTTTCTTGGACGCCATGGTTAACTGTCTACTTTCAACCATATTTTGTGGTCAGGAAAATATATAATAATTTAAGTATCGAACTAGTCATTCAATCATTGTATAGAGGATAGTTGGGTGGTAGATGTTTTTAAATTGCAAGGTCTTAGCTGCATGCCAACCACATATCGACTTTACCTCAAGAACATAGGCATACAAGCAACTTACGGTGTGTGCTATAGCCTCAGTTTTCATGGACGACCCCATCTTGAAAGAAACAACTAAGAAAAGGAATCATTTACTGCAACAAACTTGGAATAATGTGAAAGCTTAGACTGTATTTACATCAGCTGGAATTTTCCCACCGCAGGGGAACACAAAACAAGGCAGATGTTAGCTTTTGAGAACTAATAGTAATTTAAATAAATGTGTTTTTTTAAATTGTTTTGATATAAAATCTAAACATCAATGTTAAAACTATAACCCAATGAAAAATTAATCACAGACCACTGAACTAATGCCCTCGACCGAAAACTATATGTCGAGAACATAATAATAGGTAAGTTGCTTATTTTTTAGAACTAATACTTAAAACATGACACTAAATAATGAGTCGAGGAAAAATAATCTCTTAAATAATTGATATTTATAATTTCATGAGACCAAAATAATTGTTGTTGGATTTCAAAAAACAAATGCCAATTATAGTAGATTGAAAATGTTAAATTCATATAACATTTAGATTAGAGTGTAATAAAAAATTGCAAATATATTTCAAAACTTTTCATAATATATCTTCAAATTAATATAACACCCTTTAAAAAAAATTGAACATTTTTCTTCATTTGAGGATGGTATCTAAGGTAAAGTAGATGACTTAGACTTAGCATCTAACCTAGTAGGAATAGAATTGATGTTATCTTAAGATGAAACACATATCTTAACCATTACATTCATTTTAACATCCTAAACATAAAACAAAACACAAATTTTAAACCTTTTTATACTCATTAATTTTTATCAATATTATCCACTCAAAATTCTCTATCTGTTTTTTTCTTTTTTTTCTTAAAAATGACAAAACATATCATAACTGAATTATCAAAATGGTAGTGAGGACAACCATCACCAGATGTTATCAACAAATGCTAGTTGAATTATCATTGTTGTTCAATAAAAACTATGCCACTTAAAATAAAGTTGGTGGTCGAAAGGAGAGAGATTTTCACTCCTAAAAATGCCTCTAGGTCTTGGGCCATTAACCTGTTTTGCTTATGTTTAAAAAACCAACCTCTTAGGTAATTAAAGCAATTTTAAGTATTTTTTTTAAATGATGGTTGAGTGTTTGTTAGAGGGATACATCCATGAGGAGAAAAATGGCAACAAATGCTAAGATAAAATGAGTGTATGACTAGAATTACGATCATTACATAGTCAAAGACTGCTCCCGAGGAGCAAGTATCCCAAAGTGAGATTTGAACCCGGGTGGGGATGATACAAACATTCCTCCAAACAATACTATATATATACTATTTTTTATTAATATATTTTATTGCAAAATTCACCTATCACTTACCCTCATACAAATTGACCTTTTTTTTTCCAAGAAAAAAAGTCATAGTTGATTGATAAAACCATATGGTTCATAATCAACAAGTTCATACATCTCTCATTAGATTTTGTTAACTAATTTGTCGGTGAGGCCATAGTTCGTTAGTAAAAAAAATTGTTTGATGTTCCATCAATTTTCATGTATAATCTGAAAGCAACACAAATAAAATAGCAAAGAAAGAAACTATAAGCTAGAGTGACCCAAAGACTTCTAGATGGCCCCAATCATCTCCCATTTGTCCATGTAACCAACCGAAAAAAGTAGAACTAGACTGGAGATCAGGTCAGCCTCGATGTTGTTCTCTCTGTAAGTATGTTGGAATACAATCCGACAGAAAAGAGCTCTGATCCTGTCAATGACCTCATAGAGAGGAAGGAGAATAATATTCCAAGGCGGCTTATTCAACTTGAGACAATCAATAACCAGCTTGGAGTCGTCAAAAACCTATATTTCATGAACCCTAAGCATGTGTGAGAGTCTCAAAACGATGAGACAGGCTGAGAATTCAATGCTATTGTTCGTCACATCACCCAAGCCAACAACAAACTAGAAAAAAAAGATAGTTGGTGAGATGTAGAGACCCTTCGGCACCACCGACCCGAGGTGTACCTTGTGAAGCTCCATCCACGAAGGCCTAGGGAAAGAAGCATCTATTAATGGTGGAGTGTTGATGTGAGCTAGTTTAATAGAGACCACTTGAGGAAAAGCTTTGAAAATACCAAAACAACGTCCCGTGATAATCTGAGCTAGGATATAATTATCATAAAAATTACCTTATTTCTAGCGAGCCAAATATCCCATACAACAAACGCAGGTAAGGCAATAAGGGAGATATCACGTGGCCAGTTCTTCCATGCTGAAGAGACTTTGTTCCCATCCCAACATAGATGAGAGCCAGCAAGTGAAGAGAGATGACGCCAAACATCACATACAAATTGACAGTGAATAAATAAATGATCAATGGATTCAGCAGATTTTTTGCAGAGAGGACATCTGCTGGGGCCGATATAGAATCTATGAACCAAGATGTCCCATACCGGAACCTTTCCCTCCATGAGAAGCCAGAGAAAAAGCTGAATTTGAGCAGACAATTGATTTTCCATATAGTGTGACACCACCATGTAGGAACTATTCCTTCCACCGATCTAATTGCCAAGTAACCCAAATTAGGAACATATACACCACCTTTTACGTTTTTTGTCCATTTAAGGATGCCTAGTTTATTTTTTAGATAAACCAAGTTGTGCCGTAGATTGCTGATGTATCGCTCCCATACCCGGGTTCATCAACCGAGAGGTCAAGTTCCTCAACCATCGACCAATACTGTGTAATCAGATTGTTGTTCCACTTCCAAATATGATGGAAATGTGTGAAACCACACTCATTCAGTTTATTTCTCAAAGTTGGTGGAAATCTGACAAAGTTCACAGCTCCTATCCAAGGGTCTTGTCCAATACGAACAGAACGCCCATTCCAATTTTCCAAGCAAGCCAATCACCAATAAGGTGAAAGGATTTTGTAATCGCCTTCCACATGATGGAATAGTTTGGTAGGTGTTTTTCCGTAGAGCGAATCCATTCATTTGTTGTGAGAGGAGCTATATATATATATATTTTTATGGATAATTCAATTCCAAAGACCAACACCGGTGATGACAAGCCAAACAAATTTAACAGCTAATACTTTAGCAAATGAGGGCGGATCTTTGATGTCCCATCCTCCCAGGATTTTGGGTCAAGCAATGAGCTTCCATGCAGTCCACGGTAAAGCTTAAGCCTTATCCAATCCACCCCATAAAAAAAAATTGCACATGGTTTGAATCCATTGGGGAATACTTGCAGGGATCGAAGATAGCATAAACCAGTAGACCGGTATGGCTTCGATGACAACATTGACCAGTGTTAATATTCCACCACGGGAGATCCATTTATTGTGCCAAAGCATGATCCATTTTTCAATACGGGCCAACATCCAAGCCTAGTCTTTGCAAAGATAATCGTTTGGTTTAATATGGTATGCCAGATAATTCAGTCTCGATGCAACGTTTACAAGGGTAAAATCAAAGTTTT
Source organism: Pseudotsuga menziesii (assembly GCA_001517045.1). Classification (NCBI taxonomy): domain Eukaryota; kingdom Viridiplantae; phylum Streptophyta; class Pinopsida; order Pinales; family Pinaceae; genus Pseudotsuga; species Pseudotsuga menziesii. Next base: position 246,903 of record LPNX010973900.1, read on the forward strand.
TTGAGTGCCAATTCATCTCAGCGGGATCAAGGTTCATGAAAGACATTGAGGACTTCATATTGTTACAACACATACCAGTGATAGAGCTGAAGATTCTGATAGAGGATTTAAATAATAGTGCATCCCTACGTGAGCCATCAGTAAAAAATAAAAGATCGTCTATGAAGCAAAAGTGGGTGACATGAGCATTTTCAACAAACCTGAAGCCTTTGAATAATCCTGTAGAAGCATCTTTGTTCACCATATGGCTGAGGCCATCCATCAGAAGAATGAATAGTAGGGGAGCGAGCGAGCAGCCCTGTCGAAGCCCACGTCCTGGTTTGATGAAGTTCAAGATTGATCCATTGATAGGAATGGCCAAAGACACGGAGGATAAAGAGGCATATATCCAATTAACCATCAGAAGAGAGAAGCTGGCCTGTATAAGAATCAATCTGATGAGCATCCAGTTGGCATGATCATATGCTTTGGACAGATCAACTTTGAAGAGATCCAGTGGAGACTTCCTCAATTTAGCCATGTGTAAGACCTCATGAGTGATGGAAATGGGGTAATTGTTGGAGCAGGGTCTCGCAGCTACAGAAGAAGCTGCTAGTTTTGGCGGAAAGAGATAAGTTTTGGCGGAAAGAGGACAGGGCAGAGCTACGACACCGTAGCACGTTTCCAGCTGGAGAGTAGAGCCGGAAACCATGACTTTTGGGATAGAAAAGTCAAAGAAGGCAATGGTACCCGAGCGGCCGAGAGAAGAAAGCTCAACCACTGCATTGAAGGCAGCGGCGGAAGACAGGAGGGCTCAGCGACCCTCATAAAGAAGAAGGAGCAACGAGGCTCAAGCATTGAAGGCGAAGGACAGAAAGAGAAGCGGTGCATAGTACCCATGGTCAGTGCCAGGAAGCATGGAAGACTGCAGAGATCTGTGGTGTGACGGGAAGCGGCTACCTCAAGGACAGAGAGGACCGAATGTCACTATTTAGGGTTTGGGTTTACTGTTGGGACAGGCCCACAGTGTTGTAATGGCGAGACCTTCGGGCCGCCTATAAAAGCTTGCATTTTTGTATTGTAAAGGGTTAGCTAATCAGTCAGTTAGTTACTTGGTCAGTTGATAATTTTGTAGACTCAGGAATCAGTCCGACAGACTGCGTTGTAACGATCCAGACACCTAGCTTGTCTGTGATTCATTTGAGTCTGGATGTAACCATCCACAGAGAGGACAGAGAGGGAAGGATATATTGAAAGAAAGGCAACATAGAGATAGAGATAGACCAGAGATCTAGAAGAGATC
>LPNX010973915.1:0-12052 GCA_001517045.1 Pseudotsuga menziesii
ATGCGTTTTGAGGGATTCTATCTAGCACATGAGTAAAAAATCAGGTTTTCATCGCCAAATTTGGCCAAAAAGTGTTACCCATCTTCATGGAATCACCCTTCCCCTCCATCTGGAACATACAATCTATCCTTGGACCATAGTAGTCCGGAGTTGTCAAAAACCCAAATTTTCTGAAAAATTTAAATTTTTTAATTTACATAATATTAACATAAAAGCAGTTAACTAATCATTTAATTAATTAAAGGTTATCAGTTTATTATTAGAATTCATCTGTTATTTGCATAAAGTGATTGAACAAATCTTTTCAGTTTACTCACTTGTATCTTTTTGCGAACATAAGGTGGGGCTGTCATGAAAAACTAGGCTTACTTAGCTTTCGAGCTAATACAGAAAGTTTCTTCTGTCCTTACAGATTACAGGTAAGAAGATTGGTTGCTGCAAGTACAAATTCTAAAGTATTATGTACAAGTTTGTTTGCAATTCAAATTTTAATAAGACATTAGTGGCTAAACACATATCAATGCTTACTGAGGTAAAATCTAGTATATGTTCTTCATTCTAGTAGAGGTAGAATTATAGTTCTTAAGATTATTGAACTATCTGATATCTATCATAGTTGTGAGTGTCAAAATATCTTTAAATAAGATTGTTTACAATTAGAAAACGAAAATCAAAATTTTATGTTTAAGAAAACACAAATACTCTTACTTTGTAAAGTGTATGAATAAGGGGTTTACAATTTACTGCTTCTAAATTCAAACTATCCACTGATAGGGATATACTCATGCTGATGCACGAGGTCTTATTTACATTACCACTGATTCAACACATACTAAAGCTTATCTTAGGTCTGAAGGATCACCTACCATAAACTGGTTATTATTTTAGTCAATAAAAGTATGTACAACATAAAAGTTTCAAGGTCTAACCATTACGTTGATAAAATTTCTCTTAAATGGCTTCACCTTCATATGTGTTAAATTCTAAGTTAAGGAAATTTATTCCAGCTGATGCATTCATCAAAAATATTTAGTTGCTATTTCCTCTTGTAAGCATTTATCAAACTTAGATGAATATGGTAAGACCATAAAGGTTAATATTATAAACACAACAGTTACTATGGTTGAATTCTACAACCGCCTTAAAGTCAACCATTAGTATACTCTATAATTATAATATAAGTTTTGGTGGAATACTTGTAAGAATAATATTCTTACTTGAACATATGTATTATATTTCCCTCCTGTAATCATGTTACAAGCTTACTCTATTAAGACTGTAAAGTGTTAAATGACAAGTAGTCATTCACCCGGATGAACAAGTCATAAACAAGTCCATGACATTTTAAGTTTATAGTCTTACTCTAAAGATAACTCTTAAAAATCTTTACCTTAGACATTTCAAGTTTGTATACAAGATGATGTTATTGCACTTACCACTTTAGATATAGTTCTCCTTAAATCAAAAGTTTATTAAATAAAATATCATGTTACAAGGTTCTTTGCCATATAGTTGGTTGTACCCACGATGAACCTAGTGTTATTATTTGTTTGCATCGCATGGGTGATAATATAATATAACGTATGGTAAAGAATTGTTAAACCTTGCATCGGCGGTAAGTTTCTGCGACAAAGTTTACGTATTAACCTAACACTTGTGATAATTTTCTAATGATAGGTTGACTCGGCCGGGACTAAGGTATAACCTTGGTGACAGCCAAAATATTGTCAACACTGGATCCTCATGATTAGCTCAACGAAACTATAGAAAACAAACCCACCATGGAAAATTATTTGTATGGCGACGTGGCTTTGTTTGGGCCATGCATTGCAGGTTTTAAAAGAGTCTTCCCCAAGACCTAGCTCATTATCCTCCTTCACCTTCGGCACTTGTCCATCCTCTGTGAAAGAAAATCGGCCGCTCTGTCACCTATGTAGTGCTGCGACTATCTATGGCTTCTCCTCCCTGGTTAGCTTTCCCCAATGCACCAATGTGAAGACCATCTCATGGTGCTTCTACTCATCATGCGTTACTCGTTCTCTTGTTTGCTTTTTCGCTGCCTCCATTGTTTAAAATCAATCCCTTGACTGTGTCAGTCCTTACCATTCTCCTTCAGTTTACCACTACGGGAGTGGTTCCTCCTTTTGGAGTGTCGTGTTCTGCGTTTCACCATTTACTGTGTGTTGTTGGAAGGAGTAACAGCTTGGCTTAGGGTTTTACCTACTCCTTCAGTTAGATGACTAGAGGGTTCCCTGCTGTCAGTGATTAATGGGTGTTGTAATGTCATTTCTTCTGCATCTGAATGGAAGACTCCTTGCTCGTGCTGGTCGCTGGTCGCTTCATTGTTGTTTATAACTTTTCAGTTGCTAAGGTAAAATAACTATTCGTTTTCTTTTAAGGATAATGCCAAATTTCTTGTATAAACATCTCTTTGCTTTTAATATAAATTTAATAGCTAGACGTATGTTTGTTTTGTAGGTACGATCTGCCTCTCTTCTCTGTCTGCACAAAGAGTACAGGGTTGTGGCGATAAGGGGCCACGGTAAGCCCTGGTTTCTCCATGGCTCATCCACCTTGTGTAAACCCTTATGGGGTAAGGAGGGATTGGTCGTTGCAGCATGTTAGACCCTCATGGCTTTTGGTTGTTGTTCGTTGTTTATCACCATTTGGTTAAGACCCTAGCTCTATTGCAGGGCTCTCCGGCTTCGGCTGTGAGTGTAAATTTTTGTTTTGTAAATAATACTGTGTTTATAGTAAAAGAGCAGGTTGTAAGCCTTCATGTGTAATTTCTCAGTACGGCCGTGGGTTAATATTACAGAACTGGGTTTTACAGTCATTAATTTTGTATATTTTGAATGAATAGGGTTTTTACCCTAATTTATTATATAAGTATTAATTTCTATTTTCCTTTTCTGCATTCCTTCCTTGCTTACATTATTGAAAATTCGAATACTTACTTATGTTTAAATTAAAACTATGACTGTGAGAAAAATACTGTTAGTTCCACCCTTTGTTGATTTACTTGTATAAATTGGGTTTTATAGGGTTTAACCCTATTTGACAGTGAAGAAAAAATAACTCTGTTCTTTTTTTTTTAAATTACTGCTAAGTTGAAAAGTGCTTCTGCAATGTTAGGGTTACAAGCTATATTTATAGTATGTAATTAAGCTCGATAAAAGAGCATCCTGTACTTCTGTTGTTTACTTCCTGCACAAAACGCATTTGGTTTGTTTACTGTTAAAAAGTATTATTATTAGGGTTTCTGTACCTGGTTTATAATTTGACTTTTTTATTAATAAGAATTTGTAATTATTGATGTATAGTTTATACCCTTTTAATAATATAGGGTTTTTATATCTTTCTTTTTACAATAGTTCTAAGTACTGTCAGTATACTTGTAGCTGAGACAGTATAAATAGTTCTGGTATATACTTACAGTAATAAGAATACTACTTATGTTAGTAGTAATAATATTCTTATATTGCATAAATAAAGTACCTTATTACTATTATAATAACTATATTATCTCTCTGAGATTACTATAGCCTCTATATTAATATCCTTAGTTTATTTTTATGAGTATATCGAAAATAGTATTTGTTAATTAATTCTTGTGTAATTTATGCTATACTATCTATGTTCTTTTGTAATTAATTTGTTTTCTTAGTTATGATATTTATTTGTATATATCTAGAATTTAATTAACTCTATCCAGAGTTTATCTTATAAGCACAAATATTAACCTTTGTTCATATTCTAAATAAAAGTTTAACAGCTCTGGAAAGTTGTTCGAGCTCAGTCCCAATAAAAAAGAAGGAAAATAATGAAATGAATACATCATAAAACATTCATAAAACCTAGACCAGATTGATTTGACAGTAGTAGCTAATCATTATATAACTACTCCTAATTTCAGTTTATTATTAGACATATAATAGTGAAGTTATTCTAATCTAGAAGAAAAGATCTGTATGGTAAAACAGTAAATAAATCTAGTCTAAAATCTACTCTCCTATTTATTCTTTATAATATAAAATTACTGAAAGCAAAATACAGTATAAGGAAGTAGTTTTTAACTAAGAACTCATACAATTGTCAATGAAATATCTTTTCTGAAAATAGATAAAGAAACTACTACTCTGCAATCTCATCATGCTATTCTTATTAAAATTTACCCCTGTGCTAGAGTACGGTCTGGTAAAACCCAGATGTGGAAAAACACAGTGGGTCTTTATCTTTCATCAAAGATTCCATTACTAATAAACTAAAACAATTACATCATTAAACCAGTTAACTCTTATATCATAAACTACAAACATAACATTCAACCATTCACAGTAATTTAAACAAGACAGTTAAGTGACAGAACGCGTTGAACTTGGACAAACAACAGTAATGGGAGGCCGTTCCTCCCTACCAACTCCCGAAGAGCGCTCAAACAACGACTCCTCAGGACCCCTGAGCTTGCTCTGGTATCCCTGGATGGAACTAGGTGTAGCAATAGTGAGATACCAGTCTTCAAACTCAGTATAAATCCAGAACTTATCAGTAAGTTCTCCCAGCTAACAAGCTGTAATAAACCAAGTTACTACAGCAATCCTCTCAAACAACTTCCTTACTGTTTTCCCTTTTTCCCCAAATGAATTTCCTGAATAGCATTCCACCTGAATGTTTCTTCTCTGAAAAATATCTGAGCAACCTCAGCTCTATTCATTGGGTACTTTTAAAAGAGTGCCTAGGTCTTTTTTGGGTTAGTTGTCATTTAATGAGCCACCTGCTCTGATCCCACTTTCTTGGGGGATCATGACCCCAAATATAGGGAAGTTGCCAACTGCAACTTAGGAAGTGTTTGAGGATGTTTCCACTTGTCTTTTGCCCTCCACCTAGTTCCATCTACCAGTTTGACCAGTAACCTCTTTTTAACAGCTCTCCCATGCTGTTGTCTCCACAATTTATTTATTAATAATAAAATATTTTGAATTACATTCCACTTCTGTTGACTCTGCTGAGTCATCAGTTCCTACTTAACATCAAATTTAACATAATGTCTCAGGAATATAATTAAAACAATTAACATTATTTTAAAAAATTGGGGTATGTGACATACACACCCCCTTAAAATGTAACATCGTCCTCGATGTTACTTATTATTCCTCCTCTGCAACCTCCTGGAACAGATTCAGGTATGCTTCCCTCATCTTACTTTCCAATTTCCAGGTAGCTTCTTCAGGACTAAAGTTCTTCCATTGCACCTTCAACTGTCCAATTGTGCGGTTCCGCAGAGTAATTTCCCTCCTCCTGAGGATACAGTCTGGTTCCACCAGAACTTCTCCTTCTGGTTCCACCTGTACAACATTCCAATCAATCACATGAGTAGCATCATGAACATACTTTTTCAGAACAGAAATATGAAAAACATTGTGCACTTTCAAGTTAGGTGGTAACGCTAGCTGATATGCAACTTGACCAATTCTGGATAAAATTTCAAACGGACCACAATAACGTGGTGCTAGTTTTGCACAACTCCCCAGTATTAGGGATATTTTCTTTGGTCTTACCTTTATAAACACGTGCTCACCCACCTGGAACTCTTTGGGAGTTCTTTTCAAATCTACTTGGCTCTTTTGCCGATCTTGTGCTACCTTCAAATTTTCCTGCACTTGTTTCACAATCTGTTCCATTTCCTTCAATAATTCAGGTCCTAACACCAATCTATCTACTGGATTATTCCAGGAGATAGGAGTGTTGCATTTACGCCCATACAAAATTTCAAATGGACTAAACTTAGCTGATGAGTGGTAGTTATTATTATATGCAAACTCTGCTAAATGCAAGTAGTCCTCCCACTTACCTGGCTAATCTTTAACATACATTCTTAATAGATCTTCCAGCACCTGATTCACTCTTTCAGTCTATCCGTCTGTCTGAGGATGGAAAGAGGTGCTGAAATTCAGTGTTGTGTTTAATCCCTTAAACAAGGACCTCCAAAAATTCCTTGTGAATTTAGGATCCCTGTCTAAAATAATAACCTTAGGTACTCCATGTAACCTAAAAATTTGCTTTAAAAATATATTAGCTATATTGGCAGCCTTGTAGGTAGTCTTGACAAGAATGAAATGTGCTGCTTTACTTAACTTGTCAACCACCACCATAATTGAATCATTCTGATTCTGATTTCTGGGCAATCGAGTAATAAAATCCAAGCTTATTACTTCCCATTTCCAACTAGGAATAGGCAAAGGTTGCAGTAAACCAGCTGGATGTTGGTGTTCAGTTTTCACTTGTTGACAATCCAAACATCTAGCTATGTATTCAACTACTTTAGATTTCATATTAGGCTAGAAATATTCTTTTCTTAACACGGTTATAGTCTTTTGGTAACATGGATGTCCTGAGTAAGGTGTTTTATGAACTTCATCCAGAATCAGCAACTTGACCTTAGGGACATTAGGCACATACAGTTTGTCCTTAAACAATAAAAATCCATCTTTATTTAGACTATAACCTTTTATTAAGATTTTTGTAGGTTCTTCTTTAACTGTAATTTGTAATTTTTTATAAATTTCATCCTGTTTTATCCCTTCTGTCAGCTGTTCATTTAAATCAGTAGCATAAGTGCCGATTGCTGCTGTAAAATTTAGCTTTGCATTTCTGCTTAAAGCATCAACCACCATATTTTCTTTTCCTTTTATGTGTTGAATTTCAAAATCATATTCACTCAAGAAGGCCAACCACCTTGCTTGTCTTGCATTTAAGTTGGGCTGATCTAAAAGGTATTTCCGACCTTTATTATCAGTCATTAAAATAAACTTTCTGCCTATTAAGTGGTGTCGCCACATTTTTAAAGCATGTATAACAGCTGCAAGTTCTAAATCATAAGTTGCATAATTTTTTTCGTGGATCTTTAACTTCCTAGACTCATAGGAAATGACATGCCCGTCTTGAGTCAGCACACCGCCTAAACCATCATTACAAGCATTGGTGCATACCACGAAATCCTTATTAGGATCTGCTATTCTTAGAATAGGCGCACTTGTTAATAAGGTTTTTAATTTCTTAAAACTTTCTTCACATTTTAAGTTCCAATCGAATTTCTTGCCTTTCTTTTGCAAGGAAGTGATTGGATTAGCTATTTTTGAAAAGCCTTCAATGAATCTCCGGTAATAATCGGTAATTCCCATAAATGACCTAACATCTGTTACGTCTTTTAGAACCGGCCAATCTTCGATTGCCCAAATCTTTTCAGGATCAACTGAAATCCCTTCCTTAGTCACTACGTGACCTAAGTACTGGATTTCATCCTTAAAAAAATCACACTTGCTGAACTTTGCAAAAAGTTGTTGCTCTTGTAGCTCTTGTAAAACTATCTGTAAGTGTTCCTTATGTTCCGCTTCATTTTTAGAATAAATTAAGATATCATTGATAAACACAACAATAGATTTATCTAAGTACTTATGCATTATATTATTCATTAGGCACATAAAGACAGCTGGGGCGTTGGTAAGCCCAAATGGCATTACGACAAATTCGTAATGTCCATACCTTGTCCTGAAGGCGGTCTTGAAAATGTCCTCATCTTTAATCCTTACCTGATGATATCCTGATCTCAGGTCTATCTTTGAGAACACCGTAGCTCCACATAGCTGATCAAATAGATCATCTATGCGGGGCAACGAATATCTGTTTTTAATGGTCATCTTGTTTAGTTGACGGTAATCTATGCATAGTCTCATAGTTCCGTCTTTATTTTTAACAAAGATGATTGGTGCTCCCCAAGGGGACACACTGGGTCGAATGTACTTCTTATCTATTAACTCCTTTAGCGGTGATTTTAGTTCATTAAGTTCTAAAATATTCATACAATACGGAGCTTTTGAGCTAGGTACCGCTCCTGGCACCAATTCAATAGTGAAATCCAGTTCCCTCCTAGGAGGTAATCCTGAAATTTCCTCTGGAAAGACATCAATAAATTCATTTAAAACAAGAATATCTTCTATTTTTAACTTATCTTTTTCAAACCTACTTGCCTCATCTGTAATGGTTACAGCATAGGCTTTACATCCTTTCCTGACTGCTCTTTTAAGTTGTAATGCAGAAATCTGCCTAATTACAGTTTTCCTAGGAATACCTTTAATTGTTACTGGTTGTTCATTATTATTTACGCCCGTAAAGGTTTTATCAAAACAGTTTAAAACTACCTTGTGCTGCTCTAACCAATCCATACTAATTAGTAAATCATACGAGCCAAGTGGCAGAATGTTAAGCTTAACTGTAGTTTTAAAATCATTCATAAGTAAGGCACATTCTTTCACATAACATGTTACTTTCCTTTTTGCCCCAGTGGCTAATTGAACTAACCAGGAACTATCAAAATTTTCAACAATCAATTTACACTTTTCCACTATCTGAGGTGAAACGTAACTAAGACTAGCCCCTGAATCAATTAAAATGGTTACAGGGGTTTGATTAACCGTACCTTCTACTTCCACCATGGAATTCTGATAATCATCTTGGCGGTTCTCCAACGCTGCATTTATTCTGGGCATAGTCCTTGCAAGTTTTCCAACAGTCATTTCATCCTGAACAGTGTGAATATTGCTGTTTGAATTTTTCCTATTTGGGTAGACCGAGGCATAGTGCGGGACATTACATTCCTAGCACTTAACAGGCTCCTTTCGTTCAAAATTCTTAGTGAAATTCCCATGATTGTTGGCAACTTCGTTGCCTTTAAAGTTACTGGAATTATTAGAATTATTAGAAGCACCATTTCTATTTCCCTGGAAGTTCTTACTGTTAGAATAATTTCTGTTCTTATTATTCTTGAAATTCTTCTGGGGTACAAACTCCTTTTTCTTGAACTCAAGATGATTACTGTTCTTTTTAGCCTTCCAGTTGGCTATACCTTCTTTCTTCTTGTTCTGTTCAAAACAGAAATTAGCCTTCCGCATGGCTTCTTCCAGAGTCTTCGGGTTATCATATTCGATTCTGTCCTTGATGTGATATGGCAGACAGCTGAGAAACCGTTGTACTTTAGGTTTCTCATCGACTAAATAAGGTACATACCTCAACAAACTTAAGAATTTACTTTTTAAATCCTTCATAGTCATGGATCCTAACTTTAATTCGTAAAATTCTTTATCTCTTTCTTCATAATATTGTTTGGACAGAAATTTCTTCTTGAAGTACCTTTTAAAGGTACTCCAATTAACTTCTTTTTCCTTGATCCCCTTGACTCTTTTCAGATCTTGCCACCATATGTCTGCTTTTCCAGTGAGATTATAGATTGCCATTCTTGCCTTCAGCTAATTTGAATAGTTGTATATATGAAAATATTTCCTCATCCCAGATAACCAGGACTTTGCTTCCTCCCCTTTTTCAGTCTCTCCGTTGAAAGTTGGGGGCTTTATTTTTTTAAACTCCCCGGAAATCTCTTCATATGGTCTGTACTTCTTCTTTCTTTCATACAACTCAGCCTCACTACTATCACTAGTAGTGTAGTACCTTTGTTGTTCCCTGAACCCTTCAGATGATGAACTGCTTTCAGCTTTAGCCAGTTTCATCTTTTTAGATCCTTTCTGATGGCTAGCTTCCTTAGATTCGGATCTTTTGCTCCTCTCTTCAGTCTGAAATTTTTCCATCAAAATTTGGTTCACTCTTCTTGAGTTTTCAAAATCCTTTCATTGTCCTTCTTGACTGATTCCATTTCATTCTTCAAATCCTTTATAGTCTACATCAGCTCTGAAGAATGAGCAGTTACCTCTTCTAACATAGGTTTTCTGGACATTTTTCTTGTCTCGGTGTTTGGAGACTCCTCCTCAGCATATTATCCTAGTTTCTCCATACCTGCCTGCTAGATTCAGAAAAAGAAACTTTTTGCTTCTTTACATAAAACAGAATATAGGTTAGTATATTGTTTTTACTGTTCTACGGAAACTAGTTGGGCTACATTAAGGCCTAGTATTTGAACCATGCTCTGATACCACATGTCAAAAGCCCAAATTTTCCGAAAAATTTAAAATTTTTAATTTACATAATATTAACATAAAAGCAGTTAAATAATCATTTAATTAGTTAAAGGTTATCACTTTATTATTATAATTCATCTGTTATTTGCATAGAGTGATTGAAAAAATCTTTTCAATTTACTGACTTGTTTCTTTTTGCGAACATAAGGTGGGGCTGTCATGAAAAACTGGGCTTACTTAGCTTTCGAACTAATGCAGAAAGTTTCTTCTGTCCTTACAGATTATAGGTAAGAAGATTGGTTGCTGCAAGTACAAATTCTAAAGTCTTATGTACAAATTTGTTTGCAATTCAAAGTTCAGTAAGACATTAGTGGCTAAACACATATCAATGCTTACTAAGGTAAAATCCAGTATCTGTTCTTCATTCTAGTAGAGGTAGAATTATAGTTCTTAAGATTACTGAACTATATGATATCTATCATAGTTGTCAGTGTCAAAATATCTTTAAATAAGATTTTTTACAATTAGAAAACGAAAATCAAAAGTTTATGTTTAAGAAAACACAAATACTCTTACTTCGTAAAGTGTATGAATAAGGGGTTTACAATTTACTGCTTCTAAATTCAAACTATCCACTGATAGGGATATACTCATGCTGATGCACCAGGTCTTATTTACATTACCACTAATTCAACACATACTAAATCTTATCTTAGGTCTGATGGATCACCTACCGTAAACTGGTTATTATTTTAGTCAATAAAAGTATGTACAACATAAAAGTTTCAAGGTCTAACCATTACGTTGATAAAATTTCTCTTAAATGGCTTCACCTTCATATGTGTTAAATTCTAAGTTAAGGACATTTATTCCAGCTAATGCATTCATCAAAAATATTTAGTTGCTATTTCCTCTTGTAAGCATTTATCAAACTTAGATGAATATGGCAATACCATGAAGGTTAATATTATAAACACAATAGTTACTATGGTTGAATTCCACAACCTCCTTAAAGTCAACCATTAGTATACTCTATAATTATAATATAAGTTTTGGTGGAATACTTGTAAGAATAATATTCTTACTTGAACATATGTATTATATTTCCCTCTTGTAATCATGTTACAAGCTTACTCTATTAAGACTGTAAAGTGTTAAATGACAAGTAGTCATTCACCCGGATGAACAGGTCATAAACAAGTCCATGACATTTTAAGTTTATAGTCTTACTCTAAAGATAACTATTAAAAATATTTACCTTAGACATTTCAAGTTTGTATACAAGATGATGTTATTGCACTTACCACTTTAGATATAGTGCTCCTTAAATAAAAATTTTATTAAATAAAATATCATGTTACAAGGTTCTTTGCCATATAGTTGGTTGTACCCACGATGAACCTAGTGTTATTATTTGTTTGCATCGCATGGGTGATAATATAATATAACGTATGGTAAAGAATTGTTAAACCTTGCATCGTTGGTAAGTTTCCACGACAAAGTTTACGTATTAACCTAACACTTGTGATAATGTTCTAATGATAGGTTGACTCGGCTGGGACTAAGGTATAACCTTGGTGACAGCCGAAATATTGTCAACACTGGATCCTCATGATTAGCTCAACGAAACTATAGAAAACAAACCCACCGTGGAAAATTATTTGTATGGCGACGTGGGTTCGTTTGGGCCATGCATTGCATGTTTTAAAAGAGTCTTCCCCAAGACCTAGCTCATTATCCTCCTTTTCCTTCGGCACTTGTCCATCCTCTGTGAAAGAAAACCGGTCGCTCTGTCACCTGTGTAGTGATATGACTGTCTATGGCTTCTCCTCCCTGGTTAGCTTGCCCCAATGCACCAACATGAAGACCGTCTCATGTTGCTTCTGCTCATCATGCGTTACTCGTTCTCTTGTTTTCTTTTTCGCTGCCTCCATTGTTTAAAATCGAGCCCTTGATTGTGTCAGTCCTTACCATTATCCTTCAGTTTTGTAAATTTGAGCATATAGATCTGTAGACAAAAACAAAACTCACAAAGAAGATCTCACAATTTACTAAGCAATTGAAGAATGAAACAGTGCAAAAGGCTT
>LPNX010973928.1:0-47866 GCA_001517045.1 Pseudotsuga menziesii
CAATGTACCAAGGGGTTCCTTATATAGCTCTTCAAAGGGATACTGAAGGGTCGAATCCATGCGATCTCAAGGCATATGGAAGGCCAGGAGTCATATGAGTAGGATCCAAGTCAAGGAACAGTCCAAAAGGATTTGGATTTATGCACACATCCCAATGTACGCGACTATCGAGGGAATATCCGCGTATGTACGTGGTTATCGGGGAAAAAGCCGCGTATATCAATATTATAATGTTTTTTGGGGATGATTAAGGTAACATCAAAAGATATAAAGTGGTCCAAAGGGGGTAATGAGTCTGCAGCGGGACAAGGGAAGGCCATACAATGTGTGATTCACCTAGTGTGGTGAAATCCGCTATAACAATTACCAATAGGTAAGAGATGGATTGCATCAATACAAATTACTACAAATGTTTGTTAAGTATAGGTTGGAAGAGAATGGAATCCCCATGCATAAGTACAAATTTTATGTTCCAAACTCTGGAGATATAAGGAAGATGGTTCTGAAAGAGATGCATAATGTGCCTTATGTTGGGAATCCAAGTTATCAAAATATAGTAGTAGTAGTGATGAAGCAGTACTATTGGCTAGGAATGAAGAATGGCATTGAAAAGTACATAACTATATGCACGAAATGTTAGAAGGTTAAAGTGGAGCATCAACATCCAACTAGTTTGTTGTATCCATTGCTAATACATGAGTGGAAGTGAGATGTAGTGATGATATATTTCATCAAAAATTTGCTTAATACAAAACTATAGAATGATACCATCATATGGTGGTGGATAATTTGATTAAAGTTGCACACTTTATTCCAGTAAAGACAAATCATAATACAACTAGCATTGTAGACATCTATATTAAAGAGGTTTCCAAACTGCATGGAATTCTGAAATCTATAGTGTCAGATAGAGATGCAAAATTTACTTATAACTTTTGGAAATGATTGTTCGAAGGATTTGGCACAAATATGAACATGAGTACAACATACCATCCTGATACAGATGGTCAAACAGAAAGTGCCAATCAGGTGATTGGGGGAATGTTGAGAATGTATGTGATGGATCAGCCATCCAAGTGGGAGGATTATTTGCACTTGGTATAGTTTTTCTATAATAATGGATATTTTTTTCTCTGAAGATGAGTCCTTTTGAGGCATTGTTTGGGATATAGTGCAATACCCATATTAATTGGGGTAATCCAACAAACATAATCATCATTGGACCTGAACTTCTGAAGGACATGGAATATCAAGCAAAATCTGAAAGCAACTCAAGACAAACAAAATTGTTATGTAGACAAAAAATAATAATAGACCGTTTAAACTTGAAAATCATGGTTTTTTGAAATTTATACCTAGGAAGAGATCCTTGAACTTGGGGAATTGTTTCAATATAGCTGCTAGATATTGTGGACCCTTTGAGATCTAAACTATGATAGGTATCATTGCATATGATCTTGTATTGCCTACTTGCATAAAAGTGCATAATGTATTTCATGTATATTTGTTGAAAAAGTATATACCTCATCATATTCATGTGATCGATTGGAATGTAATTTAGGTTGAACCAGAAGAGGATTTTTTGGCACAACCAGTTTCCATATTGGGCTGAAAAATCAAGTTGCTATGGAATTGAAAGATCATGAAAGTAAAGTTCCAATGGACTCATTATAGTCCTAAAGATGCTACTTGGGAGATGGAATATGCTATGAGGGAGGAATACCCTCATATTTTTTGAAATTTTGTGTTGCATCAAGTTTTTAATCAGTTTGCATCTAGGAAAATACATTGTTTTACGGAGGAGGGGGATGTAATACCTAGGATGTTAAGCCCCAGACATTATTTATTATTTGTTTTAATTTTGTGGCACAAAGTGTCAATACTATGGACTTGGACATTATTATTATTGTTATTGTTATTGTTATTGTTATTATTACTATTATTATTATTATTATTATTTAATAAATAACCATCTCAACATGGGCACCTAATGAGAATGGGTGGCCATGGATTCCACATGTGAGGGGATTGGGGACTAGGAGTGGTTTCTTTCACTAACATTACTTGTTGGACCCTATTTTTTATTATTTTGGTTTATGGAGGTACTATTACACCCTATTTTATGTTTGGTGGGACCGTCTTTGCTACTGTTCCCTCCTTTTCTATTTCAAACCTATTTATATTCTCCCCATTCTCTCATGTTCCTTCAATGGCTATTTTTAAACTACACTCCTTGAAAAGGTGTAACCCCCCCCCTCGCTTGTTTCACCTTTCTCTATTATGGGAATGGTAATATCTAATTTTAATCTCTCTCATAAATGTATTAACCCCCAACGAATTTGAATTACCTCTCTTAGAATTTGATTCACTCTCTTGGGAATTTGAATGGCTATAAAATGATTGTAATTTTCTCTATTTCACTCTTCTTCTCTCTCTCTTTGATCTCGCTAGTGTAGGGGAATTCTCTCTTGTCTGGGAAATACATTCTCTCTAGTAGGATATGCATTATATTGTAGAAAGATTGGAGGCCATGTAATGAGTTTTGAAGACTCTATAATGGGGATTGAATAATGAGCTATGCTTACACAACATGATTCCTTCTCTCGTTTCTTGTCTTTGTCTAATATATCTCCTAAATCTTGGGTGAGGTTGGTGATATCCTAAAGGATTATGTAGCGAGGGGGGTCACAACTCACTAGGTAGTGTATATGGAAGGGAAAGTTGATATGGTGAAAGGTATAGTTGTGGTATTCTCATGGTGTTGAAAACAGTGCAACCATATGTTATATTTCAAATAGTTTTGAGAATTTATGAGTTGTGACGCCTATTTCATTGCATCCAGGACATCATTTTCAATATGAAATACTTTTTATTTCATTGAAAAAGTTTTCATTTGATTGAGATACAATTGTTTTTATGTGGAAGTGTTCCCGGTATTGAGCTAAGTGCACCATACCTTTAGGTTTGATATTATCTCTCCTATGGATCTATGGCCTCATCTTGGGGTAAATTTCATGTTGAAATATGCATTAGCATGCCATGTCATGTTGAAGCTAGTTTCTTTTCATTAAGATGAGTATTTTGTTATACATCTATTTACTACAATTTCTAATATATATGTGATCATGGATATGATTTTGTTGTTGTTTATGTGTTTGTAGGAGGATCCATGAGATATAATATATTTATTGTTTATATGGTTGTAAATGGTTGCCTTCATATATGGTTTTTTTTATGTTAATATTGTGAATGTTTTGAGATAATATGGAGAGCTTCGAACTTTAAAATGTTTATCAATCAATTATTGAATATATGATTCTCATCAAACAAATCAGACATATAAATCATTCAACCATATGAGACAAGATGTACCATGGTAAAACGATCCAAATACAAAGGATGAAAAAACCATCAATTCTTTGAGTATTATAGATAGACTTGCAGATAATGGTTTACAACACATTAGCAGATTACTCGATAAGAGATATTAGCTCAGTAGTAAAGAAGAGAGATCCACTAGAACTCTATAATTAACTTTCCAAATGACGGACACTTTAACAACAAGTCAAAACTCATCACATGCAATGTTTTCCTGACACTAGTGCACACATGCACTTCAATTTCAAATTTTCCTTCAAGGGTGCCAAGTTAGCACCTAGCATTCCACTCCATGCACAAGATATGCACCCTTTTTCAATCAGGTTCTTTTGAATTTAAGTGATCTCAATCTTCAACTAAATGCATTCCCAATAATTTAGGGGGCTAACCGAAAGTTATAGTTCTTCACCTTTAGTTCCATCCATACAAATCACTTATTTACTATTATTAACTTTTCATGGATCTTCTTAGTTAATTGAAAGTTGATCACTTAGTTAATAGACCATCTTAAGTGTCATCAATGCTTCACCCTTAGTTCCATCCATGTAAAATGTTTGCATGGACCACTATAAGTTTATTTAGTAATTAACTGAAACATATAAGCTTTAATTGAGGCATTGATTGAGGCATTCAAATTTAATTGAATCTTTACAACTAAATATTTCTTAGCTATCTTTAGGAAATTCGAATTCTCTCTCTCTCTATGCTTATCTCTTTAACATTTATCATTTTCTGCATGGTCCACATGTGTATTTATTTTTTCCATCATATCATATTATACTCAAAAGAATTGTCACCCATATTGATGATCATATATATTACCCCGGACCATATAGTCATATGCTAATGCAATTCACTATATAGGTGATCAGTATCTATAGGAGACTTAAAATCTTTATCCATCTCGAATGACAATGGTTAGTAGTATATCACATAGTATCACCACCTTACCAAGTAAAGCATGCCACCTCAACAAATGGAGGTCCACCTGAATGAGTATTCATTTTATGGATTACTTCATTAGGATCATGAATTTATACAACACAAGTCTCCGGCCTTGATACAACACAAGACCATCTCTAGTTAAGGATATCCATCTCGTAGGAAACCTTCTATGAGAATCATTGACTTTATATAACACAAGTCCAGACTTGATACAACACAAGCCTATAGTCTTGATACCACACAAGACCAGTCTTGATACAACACAAGACTATAGTACCAGCATCCCACCTCAACACATGAGGATATATATAGGACTTTATACAATACAAGTCCTAACTTTATACAACAAAATTATGTAGAATGACTCTCGATGATGTATAAAAAAAACTCCCTCTCAGTGTGAGAGACATCCCCTTCTATTCCAAGAGAATGTCTTAGTGAGGGAGACATTTCTCAGTTTATAGTACTCTCTGACATACATCTTTCTTCTCTAGTACTAGCCACAATACACTTAGCTTTTGTAGTACTAACTGTAATATACATCACTTATCTCATGATAAAATAATAGCTGGATAGAACAATAGGTCTACCATGTATGAATTAAAATAAAGAACCTATTCTAATTTACCTTAAAGGTACTCAAATATGTGCTTAGTAACAAGAATAAAATACAACAGGTATGCTAAGTAATTTAAGAGACCAACCAACTACTTATACATAGGAGCATCATTTGGATCTGATCAAGAATGAAATTTATCTAAAATAGAAGATATGTATTTCATATCCATCATATACAACAACACATATCAAAATATGTAATATCATGCAGAAATAAAGTATCATATTTTCTTTCAATCTTCAACATATGTTGACTTCTGGAATCTTCTGCAATCTAGAGAATTTCCCTATGAGATTTCCATTCTATGTGATGGTATTCAAGTCTTTATCACTTTCATAGTGATTTGATATTCTTCCCTTTATAACGCAGCACCCCAACTACCTATCCAATAGGTTTAACTATTTTCTAAAATCCCATGCTATAACTCTTCTTGAGTATCAATAGTCTTTAATACTTTGACTATGTTTGTGTTCATGTGGGTTCTTTCCACAAGATATACTACAGCCCCAGGATTTTTGAGTCATGTACCATTACTAACTGGTGGGGATTTATATGTTGCTTCCTGTGAGGACACATCAACATTCCCTCTTCAAATAGAGCATTATTTGTTGTTCTACAACTTAGCTTGTCCCAGACAGAGGATTAGTAAGAATTATGGAAATTTTTATCATATATGGGTGTGTGCCATGTCTCAGATATCACTGATTGGGAACCTCATAAATCTTTACTACTTTACAACATGCTCTATCTAGAGAAACATATGTGATCTTCCTTAATCACTGCATTAGTCATAATCCATATATATTTGAACCTTTATTTCAATTTTCGAGACATATTTGAGTCCATATTTACTTCTACCAAGTAGGTACTACAACACATTCTTTGTTGTACATGTATTTGTATAAACTGCAAAGCATGTAAACGATCATGGTGCTAACCAAATACATATCAACTAATTTTGAGATCCTCCAAATATGAAATAATAATTATCAACTTCATATGTATCTTTATATGTGTGTCTATGGACTTGCAATCCATAATCCTGAAACTCTTCAGGTTCTCTACTCCATATTTTCCTTAACTAAGGAAAATTTTATCTAGTAACTACCATACCACTAATCACAAGAATCATAAAAATATTATTGAATAATTTTTTCAGATTCCTTCAGAATATGGGCATCATATATGTCTTCTCTTTAAATAGAAGATACATCAACCACTTTCACTAGCTATTTAGGAGCTAGCGAATCTAGCTTCTCCTTCTCACCATCAGGATGTGAGAATCATAATCTGGGTCCTCCATCATGGATACACATGATCATATATTTTTGAAGCTCTTTTTGACATATGAATGTAAATAATATAATTTAATTATATTCAGGAGTCTTCACATTTATTAGAATAGTATTAAGGAATCTATTATATATTCTTCCTAAGAAACATAGGAACCTCCTGATCTTCTGTCTTTCAGGATCAGCCATCAGAATGACTCCACATGCATGTCATTCTTTACTTGTTGGTCAGTAATATGTATTTTCGCTACACGAAAAATTATTCAAATGGTTAGAACCATTTCATACTCATCAATGGTATTCATATGAATACTTTCAATATACTGATAATGATTTACATAGTTATGTACAAATATTAAGCAATTGTCTTAACATAGCCCATTCTAATCTCATGTACTGATTAGAAGACTTATATTAGTCTTATATAAGTCCCATATAAGTCCTATATCAGCCCCATATCATATATTATTAATGAATCCCCATTTTTATATCTCATGGAACAATCATACAACTCGATATCTTATGAAATAAGCATGCAACCCTATGTTCAAAACTCATGAAAAATCATGCATCCCTATGTTCATAAAATTTGCATCCTTGTATTCATCTTTTATGTAGCCATATATCAGTCCTATACAAGTCTGTCATTCCTGTATCATATCTCATAATATGGACTTCATGAGGTCTACAACATGCCTAACTAAATACATACGTCAATGTATATGCTCATCTTGTTATAACAAAATTCCAAATCCCAGGAATTCAAATTTCTATATGACTGTAGTGAAACACATCCAAAACTTTTTGAATCTTTTTTTATAATAGAATATGATTAAAAAAATATAATTACTTATCTTGTATTGTTTTGTGGGATCCCTCTTGATATCTACTTCCTTGCGGAGATTCCCAGAGTCTTTCGGACTTGATATACTTGCAAATTTGAGTGGATGTAGCAGGTAGTGATTCTTTGCATGAGTAATAAGGATACCATGCACACAAGAGAGAATGATATTCCTCGCCAAAGGAAACACTCCTTTTGATTATCCTTTTTATTTGATCATTTCTTGTGATAAGGTTCACCTCCTTCTACAGCGGTGGATGGATGAAACCTTTCTTCAATCTGCTTCCATGCATCGAACTCTCATGAAATGTGGTCCTTCTTTTGACAATGGAAGCACCGAAGATATGATTTGTAAAACTATTTATTGAACTCCTTCATTGCATGAAAGAAATTATTTGGAGTTAATGGATTTCTCCCTTTCTTCATTCTTTCCATGAGGGAAATATTCTCCTCTTTAGTGCAGACTGTCTTTCTCTAGATGCAACCATCTTCTTGAATGCAATCATGCCACATCCTCTTAAATTTAGACTTCTCTTCTCAACCGTTTACCATAGCCACTAATTTTTCCCATGCATATGAGAAAACATCAAGTGATTTGAAGAATATCATCTTCTTATGTTACTACTACAAACTATCAATATAGGTTCTTCTTTAAGATGATGTTCCCTCCTTGGATTTGGACTCCTCCACCACTGTGAACATGAGCCCATATAGATCATATTCCTCCAATATGTCCAATACCATCTCCTTCCATATTTTGAAGTTTGAATTTCCATC
Organism: Pseudotsuga menziesii; assembly: GCA_001517045.1. Lineage (NCBI taxonomy): Eukaryota > Viridiplantae > Streptophyta > Pinopsida > Pinales > Pinaceae > Pseudotsuga > Pseudotsuga menziesii. Next base: position 7,853 of record LPNX010973928.1, read on the forward strand.
AAGACAGTCTTCCAGTCAGACAAAGATCGATTGCATGTCACTCGAACTTTGCTCAACAACTCAATATCACATAGGATTTAGTTTCTGCAGAAAACTAAGCTCCTCCATGCCCTATGTTTTGATACCATGTCTATTTTTTGAGAAAATATGCAAAGATTATATCTTTAAAAATTTTATCAATCAATTACTGCATATATGAACCTCATAAAACAAATAATCCACATAAATCATTCAACCATGTCAGCTAATATGTACCTTGGGAAAACCCTCCAAATATAAAGGATGAAAAACCTAGCAATTCTTTGAATATAATAGATAGAGTTGCAGAGAATGGTTTATAACACATTAGCACATTTCTCAATAAGAGATATCACCTTAGCAATAGAGAAGAGAGATACACTAAAACTCTATAATGAACTTTCCAAGTGACTGACACTTTAATAACAAGTCAAAACTCATGCCATGCAATGTTTTCCTAACACTAGTGCACACATGCACTTCAATTTTGAATTTACCTTCAAGGGTGTCAAGTTAGCACCTAGGATTCCACTCTGTGCACAAGATATTTTCTCTTCCTTAAATCTGGGTATTTAACTGAATGTTTAACTATATTGAACTGATCTCAATCTTCAACTGAATTCATGCCCGCATATAAGTTAGGGGGTAACTTAAAGTTGCACTGCTTCACCTTTAGTTTCATCCATGCAAATCACTTATTTACTATTATTAACTTTGCATGGATCTTCTTAGTTAACTAAATGTTGATCACTTAGTTAACAGACTATGTTAAGTATCGTCAATGATTCACCCTTAGTTCCTTCCATGCAAAACATTTGCATGGAGCACTGTAAGTTTATTTTAATTAATTGAAAAATATAAAATTTAACCGAGGCACTGATTGAGGCATTCATATTTAATTAAATATTTACAACTTAAGCTTTCATAACTATATTTAGGCAATTCAAAATCTCTCTATATATGCTTATCTCTTTATCATTTATCATTTACTGCATGGTCCACATGTGTATTTATTTTATCCATCTTATTGTATTATACTCAGAAGAATTGTCACACTTACTGATGATCATATATATTACCCAGGACCATATAATCATGCGCTAAATTAATTCACTCTAGAGGTGATTAGTCTCTAAAGGATACTTAATAGATTCATCCATCTCGAATGACCATCATTTTAGTAATATATCACATAGTATCACCACTTTACCAAGTAAATCATACCACTTCAACAAATGGAGGTCCACCTGAATGAGTATCCATTTTTTGGATGTCTTCATTAGGATCATGACTTGATACAACACAAGTCTCTAGTATTGATACTAAGTCTCTTATCTTGGAGTCTATTTTTTCAGTGAGATGTACATTCATTACAAAGTGTTTTAATACTTTTACATCCACATGTTGATAATTGTTGAAATAATTGAGATATGATATTTTATTTACAAAGCACAATTTTAGAGAGGCTTCTGATGAGGAGGACACCACAAGAATCGATACCTTGGATGGATTCATTGATTGTTTTTTATAATAAATCGAGCCATAATATAATTTTTTATTTTGTTAGTGCTAATGTATTAGTACAATTACTTGATAAAGCAATTTGATCTTTAATTTGCATGATCCAGAGATGCACATCGATCCTAGATCGAATCATGATGCATCAAAGTATGGAAAAAACAAGAGGAAGATCAAGTTTTGACATGAGGTCTAGGGCATATGTACTTTGGGATAAATGTGTAATATCATTATAATTTTTGATACATGTACATTTACAGGGCATTTGAGGCCTGCCTACTTTGTCATATATTTTATTATATACTTGTATTATTGAATTAAAACTCACTCGATATAATTTATTTCATATTTTGTACTAACATTTTCACAAAAGTATTAAGTGTGATCATACATGTGTGTCCAATAATGTTTCTATATGATTAGTTTCCATTGTTTGATATCTTTGACGATTACATGGAGATCTCAGTTATATAACATTGAGTAATTATTAATGGCATATGAAGGTTTGAAAATACTAATATGCAATAGGATTTTTTGTTGTAGAAGAAAATATGAGATCATATACAAGGCATTGGTCTATATTTGTTATTGCACTAAATACTATCGGAATGCTATGATATTCTTAACAAGTTTGTGAAAGAGAGCATGAAGTGGGTATGTGACATGAGAGAAGTCCAAGATAAATTATTTGTATAATTTATTCAAGCCAATAAATCCTCATAACTCTGTGAGGTTTTCCCATAAATATTCATAAATCTACTTGAGTAGAAGTTGGCCCGCCCTAATAATTATTAATAAATCTGATTTAAGAGGTTATCTGACCCTAATGTTCTATCTCTATACTATGATATCTTGTGAATAAGAAATGCTTTTAAAAAGGTAAGTAGGGAATATCATAGCATTGAAGTTATAAAACAAGTGAGACAATTATGGTAATCTCGATACATATGTAGATCATTTGTAAATGTTTAAGATAAAAAAATATATTAATTAAATTTTTCTACCATGCATTTCTTGAGCTATGGTACACGGTCTTTCAACATTTATGAAACATTGATTCAATGATTCTATCACAAATTTTCCAATTTTCATCTAACTATTTTGGACATGTTGTTTCATCTCAATGTTGCAAGTGTGTCATGAAAATATAGTGCATGTATTTTATGAAAAACTTGGAATAGATATTTGATAAAATTACATAAGTTGTAAAGTCACATTGTTCCAATTTAGGTATTTTTTTTGTTGCACACTTACCTTGGCCACATATGTGTTCATATCACTACACTTCTTTTTGATTTTCAGCTTTCATTTTGTGCCCCCTATTGTGTTTAGGTAAACAACCTCAAGGACACATGGTAAAGTTATGTTGAGTTTTTTTTAGTTTTTTTTAGTTTTTTTGCATCTAATTATGTTGAGTTAGATTGCATCAAATCCAAAAATAATTGACAAAAAAAACTATGAAGGAGAGATTAGCTGATGGAAAAAAAAACCAGTCAACATGATCTCAAAACAAATGATAAGAAAAGTCCCAATCCTATCATTACAACATCATATTGCTCAAAAAAAGAAATTGAAAGAGACAAGGTTATTATAAGTCCATCATTTAAAGTTGTAAATAATTTACCAACTCAAAATATGAGTTAATTTTATATACTTAATGGTGTATTGTATAGTTAATCTTTATATTAACTTGACCAAAGCTACTCATGAGTTCCCAAAAAATATTCATATCCTTTTCTATGCTTTCATGAGAGAGATGGTGGCCATATTATGAGTAGATCCAACACCAAAATTGACCCCTTAATGCAAAAAATGAAATGTCTCTTACTGAGGGAAACTCTAGATTCATAAATTGTCAAACAAGACAATCCTCAGGCCATTGACCTAGAGGAAAGAGGTACCCCTAGCATTATTTGATGTCATTATTCAAAAAAATTCAATGGTTCCTTGATCTTATCCATGATCATCATTTTTTGGTAAGTTGTAGCTTATCTCCTAGAGGATTTTAGGGACACATGGTGAATCCCTATAGAGGGCATAGAATTCAAACCGGGTAGCATATATGACTTATATGAGAGCATACAAATATGTTGAGGTAGTGTTGGTATGGGAACACTAGCCACAAGTTCATGATAAATATATTTCCCAAGTTAACCATTTATTTCCTCTTACTAACCAAAACCCTAGTTTCTAGAATTGTCGAACAAGACAAGTTCCATTCCATGGACCCATACGAGAGAGGAACCACTAGCACTATTATAATGGCATCAATATAATGGAGTTGATGGTTCAACGATATGACCCATGTTTATCATTTTATTGCCAGTTGCATCTTGCCTCCCAGAGGCTTTCAGGGACACATGATGAATCTATGTTGGGGGCATAGGATTCGAACTAGGAAGAAGATATGAGTTTTTTGAAGTCATGAAAGTGTGTTTGGGTAGGTTTGATGTTGGAACATTATCCACATATTCATGGTCAAGGTATTTCCCAAGTTGACCCCTTAGTGTAGAAATTACATTGCCTCTTACTAACCCAAACCCTAGTTTCTAAAATCATCGAATAAGGCAAGTTTTAGGCCATGGACCCATTAGGGAGAGGATCCCATAGAAATATTCTGATTTAATGAATCCAACGAATTTGACAATTCATCAATCCTAGACACGGTCATCATTTTATGGCTTGTTGCAACTCGCCTCCTAAAGGATTTAAGGGACACATGGTAAATCCTTGTTAGAGGCATATGATTCAAATTGGGTAGAAGATATTAGTTCCATGAGATATTGCAAGTGTGTTTGGGTGGGTTTTACATTATTATTCTATCCAAAATTTCATGGTCAAGGTATTTCTCAAGTTGACCCTTTAGTGAAAAAATTGCATTGCCTCTTACTAAACAAAACCCTAGTTTCTAGAATCATTAAACAAGACAAATTCTAGGCCATGGACCCATGGGAGAGAGGAACCCCTAGAACCATTATAATTTCACAAATCCAAAGGATTTTATGGTTTTTCGATCCAATTCATGGTCATGATTCTATGTCCAATTGCAACTCGTAGCCTAAATCCTTTCAAGGACACATGGTAAATTTGAGCTTGAGACATAGTATTTGAACTAGGAAATAAAACTAAGTTTTGTCACCTCCTGTAGGTGTGTTTGGGTAGACATACACCAATGATGGATAAAAATGATAGTAGGATGGCGAGAAGTGTACATCCTTTTGTTATTAGCCCATGCCAATTTTGTACAAGGGGGTCGATTTTGAATTCAAATCACTCTGGTGACCGTGGGTAGCATGAACACATCCAAAATGACCAAACACATCTATGGGAGCTAACGAAACCCATTTATGTTTCTTAGTTTTGGATTTAATCCCCCCAAAGAAAATTAATAAATTGTCCATGAATAGCCCCATGGGGTAAGGTGAAATCGACCATAGAACATAAACCGTAACTCATACTCTGAAACAAATGATTATGATGGATTCAAGATGTCAGGTTTTATCCAAGTGAAATTGTATATCATTATTCAACCGGAAATGGTCACATTATACCATATCTAGAACCGGTATTTTGCTCAGTAATGGCCAATGCCAATTTTGCACAAGGGGGTCAATTTTGAATTGAAATATCCTAGGTGGCCATGGACAATGTGACCACTTTGATAATAGCTAAAAAATGATATTTGTAAATGATGAAGCCCATTTATTCCACTCAGTTTGAATTTTGACGACCCAATGCAAGAATTTCCATGTGTTCCATTGAGAAAACCGGTAGTCTTATTTGGATGAATAAAAGTGACCTTCAGCCATGGACCTCAAAAGAGTCGATAACCCCTATTGTAATATGATGCTAAGAATCCAATGGAATTTGTGGTTTTGCAATCTGGTTCATGGGTTTTTTTTATCTATGTCCATTTGCAACTATCCCCATGTAACCATTCAAGGACACATACCAAATTGGTCTCATATCCTAAAATCACTATTAGGAATTTGAATCGAGTTCTACAAGTTTGGGAATGTGTGTCTAGGAATGGAAAAGTTGGTTAGGCCAACCAAATTATTTTTTTGTGGGTTTAGTGGAATTTTATCCCCAAATGAAATAATTACCATGTGTTCCACTGAGCATTTAACCCTTATGTCATGTCCGGTTAAATAAAAGGCACCCCTACTGCAAAGGATTCCAATGCCAATAAAAATGAGGATGAGGATTATGATCCTAATAATGATAATGAATAGGATGGTGATGATGAGGATGGTGATTCCAATTCCAATAACCATGAGGATGAATATGATGATGGAAATGATGATGATGATGATGACATGAACAGTAATTATGCCATGAAAACTTAAACATTTGGTGCAAGTGGCATTATGCATGCCAAATTCTAAAACATGCACGCACACACACATTTCTTTAACGCTCTCTAAGCTTGCATGTGTGTGCTCCAATGCTACATGTGCATTCACCATTTCATGCATGCACCCTTTATCTCACATGTGCACTAAAGACTGTTATGGAATCCCAATTGGTGAGACTACAATAAGAAGACATATAGAGACCAATAAAAAATTATGGAGTGAAGAAAACATATATAATTCTATATTTTTAGAGTAGGTAGGTTTATAGATTATGTTTCTAGGGTTAGATTAATATTTATAGGGATAGATTATTTTTATAGGTTTTATAGGGCTAGATCAACTTTCTAGGTTTATGGAATTGGTTTCTAGGTTTCCAAATTAGGTTTCGAGGGCCAGATTAGTTTTTGGAATTAGGTTTCTAGGGTTGGATTAAATTATATAGGTATGAATATTTGATAGTATATATCGATGATGGTATAATTTCATTTTATATTAGTGATTATTCAAACTAGGGCTTCTACAAACTAGGTCCTAGCCTTGTTGTAGCTACAACAGATCCCATGTTTTATCCAAAACATGGGAGCCCAAATTTTTATATGCAAAAGGTGATGCTTAAGTTCCTTAGTCATTTTTGGATTCCCATGTTGTTTATCATGGTTTCTATGTCTTTGTCATGATTGATTCAGTTAATTTTTTTTTAATTTATGCATTTTGTGTGTTTTTTGTGAGTTGCGGAAAGAATTAATTTTTCCCAAAACTTTGTCTTTCCCGCAACCCACAACCCGCAATTACGGATTGCAAAGATGACAAAGGGTTATTCAAATAAGAGGACTTTACGCACCGACAACCCAAATCCCACAATTATGGATTGCTAGATTGCTTTGTAAATATTTTGAACTTTTTATCCTGCAACCCGCAAATTGCGGATTGCGGAAAGTAGTTGGGTTAATAAATTGTGTTGTGTGTTTCCACAACCCCCATCCCGCAAACTGTGAATTGTGGAATGGTTAATTAGACTGTAAGAGTGTTTGCATTCTCGCATCTCGTAATTGCAGATTGTGGGGAAGATACATCTTGCAAGTTTAAATATTTACCGTGGATTTATCCTGATCCGATGGTTGGGATTGTTTTGTGTTTTTTATGATCATTCAGCTTCTCCATTATTTTGTTCACGATTCAATTTTCAAATTGTGATTTTCAGTTGTAATCTCTCACGAATTGGTAATCATTGATTCGATTAAGTTGTAATGAATTAAGAGCTAAGATTTTATTTTGTCAAATAAAGGGTGTACATCAAATAATGGAAAGAGTCAATCACTTTTCATTAAGCAAAGTATTATATTTTACAATAAATAATTAGCTTTGCTTGTTGATAAGATTATTATTGTTGTTTAAATTACATTTGATCTACTTTTAAAAGAAAATATTAATAATTTATTTATATAATTGGCTTTTAATATCATATTGTTTACAATGTTACTACAAAGTATTTCACTAAACCCTAATTTTTTGTTGCCGTGAAGGATGAAGTTAAAAAACAGATCACGCGTCTCTAGAAGACATATTTTTTGCGTGGAGGATTGTGATCAAACCGTGATACATTAGCTCAAACGGTTGAAAACCCACTTCCAAAACAAACCCATTTAACCATAACTGTGGACATTTTTTCAAATCTATAAACATTTTGGGAGGAAATTGTGACCGAACAGAGATGAATTTTCCATAAATTCATTTCGACTATTTTTTGCATACTTGAACGAACCAGACATCTAGGGATTTGATGCTATCCTTCTCACTTCTCTTCACTGCTGTAAATTCGACCTCAGCATTCTGAGGGAAGAGGGGGGGTCGATCTCTGCATATGGGAGAATTAAATTTCTTCTTTTCTCTTCTCTGACTCTTTAGAGATCAGTTTATCGTATTTCAAAGAGTGGAGTTGGAGTCGCCGCCGTGAGGGAGATAGTTGCCAGGGAAGGACTGGAGAAACACTGTTTCACTTGTATCATGTAATTTCTTGTAGGACAATGAATCAAAGTTAGTTTCTTTCGGCATATTCTTTAGGTAAATTATCATATTTATTTGATGATGTATGATTTCTTCACTCTAATTATAAATGAATAGTGTTGATTTTGTAGCGAATTATTAATGCATTGATTTATGATTTGGATTTCTCTTAATTCCTGAGTCTTTGTATACTTATATTTTAATTAAATTTCTTTGATTAAAATTTGTATCCATTTTTGCAAATGATTTACAGAAACTATTAAATCAATAATTCATGTTAATTTTTCAATTAACATAAGAGTTACAAGGTAATCTTGGATATGCTTGATCTTTAAATAATTATCAGTAATTTTAATTGCTTAGTTACATTTGAAGTAATAATTTAAATGATTTAATTTTGCATTTCTGTTAATTTGATGAATAACTTATTTGAATTCGAACCAAGTTACCTTGCACACGGTGAATATATTCCTTCTTAGAATAGTTCTAAGTCGGCTTAGATTTCCTTCTAGGTAGATCTGTTGTTTTGTAGCTATACAATATCTTGTTTTCCTTCATAGGAAGACCAATCCTTTTGGATCAAAACCCACCAATTCAAAGAGTGCCAGCGGAGGCCGAATATCTGTGGGTGTTAACCACACCAAATATCTCGAGGATAGGGTAATACTTGCGTAGGATTATCTGAATCCTTTGGCTGAGTTTGCATCCCCTGTTGTTTGCCTTGGACACCATTCCAGCACCTACACAATCGAGGCATCAACAAATGGCACTAGAAGGATGGACATCAGACATGTAAGGTCATTTGAGCTATCTTAATCAGATTATCTTAAAATGACTCCAACCCAAAAATCTGTATATAGTTCCTATTCTACTCATGAATCTGTATTTAGTTGTTTTTCTAGACAAATTAGTTTTTGTTTTCAACAGATTTGTTGAAGCAACTTATAAGAGTAAAATTCCAATGTGAGGGAGAAATTTTAGAACACAAACATGTTCTTCAATTTACTTATAATTGTCTTGTTAACAAAATTTTGGATCAAGATGTTTTGTGCATATTGTTAGCCCTCACATTCGAAGGACGATTCAAAGAGTGGTTTGTAACCTTACATTTTTCCTTTGTCCATTCTTTTAAACATTTTGTAGATCTTTTCATACTTTATTTTGGACATTATGACTTTGTTAGATTATGTAATGAATGGAAACAACTCACTATAAAGAAGGGTGAATCATTAGAATATTGTGCAATTAGAACTTTTAATCTCTATTGTAGATTCCCTCTAACAGATCGTCCTATGATACAAGAATGGTTTCATCACACTAGTTCTAGTTCGCATGAATCTGATCAAATAGTCGATGAAAAAATTGAATTATACATCAATGATCAGTCACCTCTTGGTTTAGATTTGCATGAAGAATCTAAGGACATAAAAATTGTAGAAATGAATTCATTCTCTTTCTTGGATATGGATCATAATAATGATGATGATTTGGGTAATTTAAATGTTGATATGCCCATGTCCATTTCACATAAAATTCAAAATCTAACTAATCATGAAGGAGATCATTTTTATATAGAAGATTTTTCTAAAGTACAAGAGAATAGTTATAGTCATAATATTGAACAATCTTCTTCTAGCATAAGTAAAGAGCTTCAAGATTCTGCTATTTATTATTCTATTAATCCTTTAATAGATCTTGAATCGACTAATTGTTCTGAAATTTGTGATATGTTTTCTCAATTACCATTTTCTGACGTAAGTAATTATGTAGGAGAGCATAAATTTCACAAAATGATGATACTACATTACAAGAAGAAGTACATTCTTATTTGGAACCTTTCATACATATCTCTTTTGAAGAGAAAATCCCCCTTAAGGGCTCTCGATCTAAAAATATTCTACAAAGAGATGAATTTCATGTACTTATTTTCTCTTCATATTTTTCTATGTATCATGATATATTTGATAGCAATGGAATTCAATCTTATATTCCATATTCTAATTCTCCATCGTTAAGTCTTAAAGAGGTACAAATTAATTATGCAATACATGCAAAAGATCAAGAAGATTCGTATCCTTGTCTACAATCCACGTCTTCTTGTAATTCTTCTTTGCTGGAAATGAAGAGTATTTCTAATGATTATTTTCAGAATTATTACTTTTATGATTCATCATTCAATGAAGAAACATTTTCTTCTTACAATCATTTGCTTGATGGAGAAGATTATTATCAGAATGTTAATGATACTAGTTCTATACTTATAACATCTCATATCTTTAACTCTTCTCAAGAAAATAACCAAAGGCAATTTGATCTCTTTGAGAATTTCCAATTTAATTTACCAATTTATGATGATTTTTATAATAATAAGTTGGAACAAATTAAATGTGATTTTGCTGATCTTATTCAAGAAAATATTCCTAATGAAATAATTGTTCAAGAAGAAGCTATGGATTCTTATAATACTGACGCTGATTTTCTTTCAAATAATCATTTTCATTGCATAAATATTTCGAACTTCTTATGTCATTCTTTTGATTTTCATTGTACATACCATGATTGGGTTGTTGATTGGATTGAGAAACCGTTCTTACCAATATTTCATCATTATGGGAAAACTCTGCTTTCCTTATTTATATATAAATATGGTAAGGCTCCATTCTCTTTATTTGTACATAAATTTCATCTTATTTGCTTTAATGCATTCTTTTTTCATTTTTATTTGCAAGCATTCATATCATGCTTTCTGATTATTCACTTCTTCCTTTTTGCAGGATTCCATATGCTTTCATGGTTACATTGGAAATTCGATTGTACCTAGTTTTTCTCTTTTTAGAGTAGTGTAAGAGTAGGTGTAGAATATATTAGTTTTATCATTTATTTAATAATTTAGATTACTCTTTTGGTTTTCTTCAATAAAATATTTGTGACAACAAGTCAATTACAAGTTGGAAACAACACTTCTTCAGATGCATTCACGGAAGTATTTTTATTCTCTTCCACTTTCTATCATTTATGCCCTCGTTGATTTTGTTTTGGTTCAAAGCATTCATGTTTGATTTATGTCCTTAGTTTTAAACTATAATGATCTTTTCATGAAATGTTTTGAATTAATTCATTCCCAAGTTTTAAGAACAAGAATATTTTGATGAGAGACAAAGTGATTAAAATTAAAACATCTTCATTACCCACGAATTTTGATCTTTCCTAGATATGCACTTTAAAAAAAGAGGGTTTTAGATATTTTGTTGTCAAAAAGTTGCAAACAATTTAGTTTAGTATTGTTTCATTTTATTTATTTCTGTACATAATCTTTAATAAAGAAAAGGCCTCATTATCTTAAATAAATTTATGTGACAAATAACATTGTTGATCGTAATTCTTAAAACGAAGGAGAGTAAATTTATTCTAAGAATTTTTTATTATTAATTTAATAAATCAATTCAATATATTTACAATTTCTGAATTGATATAACTACTCTATTTACAATAACAATATCCTTTGATTCTACAAACACAACAAACAAATATGTATTTTGTTCGCATGAGACTATTTCTTGAGGCTTATTTTTGCAATTATTTTACATTTTAATTTAGATTAATCTTTTAGGCTTCTTTTGTTTTTAATAAAGACCTAATTAAATCCGATATCTCATGATCTATTAAAAACAAAATTCTTAATCACTAATTTTTATTTTAGTTAGTGATATAGTTGTGAGATTTTGATTTACTTTTGGTTCCAGTTGTATATATGTTTGATTTAATCATTCTTGCTAGTTTGTTTTGACTTTCTCATGATTTTCACTTTTAAAGTAAAAGAGCTTATCACTCTTTTACAGCCTTGAAGTCTTAGCTATAAAGGAAATTTTTATAAATGTTTATGCTTGTTGGAAATCAAATGTTTTGATTAGTTAATTTATGATTATGAAAAATCAATAAACAGGCTGTGCTGATAATTCTATTTGAATATTTATGTCATTATCCTTAGAATTTTATCTTTAACTCAACATGAACATATGAGTTTGAATTTAATTACTTTTAAGGAAATCAGTTTCGGGAAATAAGTTTCAATCTGTAAATATTAGTAATCTATAGATTCCTTTTGTCCTCGTTTCTCTCAAGGAGTTTCTAAGTCTACTCCCCCATTTACTAGGCTACTCTCAAATCGATATTAGCGCATAACATACAGTTTACAGATTTCTTTAAACTTGTTATTTGGGATATAAGTTGTCAGGTAAAACGGGTTAAAAGATGTCCCTGACGAGGCTATGGACACCAGCTGGATGCAGGGGCTTCGTCTGTGGTGTTTTGGGATTCCAAATCATAAATATTATATATATAAATCTTTAAGAATCATTTTTTGTCCCACACTCGTAGAGATTCATTTGATTCTTCTTAGCCATTAGTAAATTGAGTCATTATATAACTATGTATCTAAATCAGTAAATTGGGACTAGAGCATTTGGAAGTGGGGTTAAAAGGCATCCCTGTCGTGGCTATAGACGTTGACTGGTAGTAGGGTTCTTCCTATGGTATTGGAGTCATTTCATAATACTATGTATTATATGATTAGCTTTATTTCCCGAGGTTTATTCCTCGTAAAGTTATTGATTCTTGCATCTTGTAAATAATTTATTTTGAAAAATGATTTTATCTTTAGAAAAAAAAATTGGATAATGATAGAAATAACTTGGATATTTTAGAAGTTTTTAAGTCTAACCAATACTATATCATTCACGTGATAAAGCTACTCATATTGTTTGAAATTTAGTAGGTGAAAGCATTTTATTTTCATGCTTAATTTTTGGATTCCAATACTGTAATTCAGAGATAACTGGTTCTTCCCAGCCAGTCGCCATTTGTTCTAGCTACAACAAATACCATGTTTTATCCAAAACATGAGAGCCCAAATTTTTATATGCAAAAGGTGATGCTTAAGTTCCTTAGTCATTTTGGGATTCCCATGTTGTTTATCATGGTTTCTATGTCTTTGTCATGAATGATTTAGTTAATATTTTTTAAAATTTATGCATTTTTATGTGTTTTTGTGAGATGCGGAAATAATTAATTTTTCCAAAAAGTTTGCCTTTCCCGCAACCCGCAATCGTGGATTGCAAAGATGAGAAAGGGTTATTCAAAAAAAACGCACTTTACGCATCCGCAACCCGAATCCCGCAATTGCGGATTGCGGGATTGCTTTGTAAATATTTTGAGATTTTCATCCTGCAACCCACAAATTATGGATCGCGGAAAGTAGTTGGGTTAATAAATTGTGTTGTGTGTTTCCACAACCCACATCCCGTAAATTGTGGATTGCGGAATTCAGAAAGGTTAATTAGACTGTAAGAGTATTTGCATTCCTGCATCCCACAATTGAAGATTGCGAGGAAGATACAGCTTGCAAGTTTAAATCTCTACTGTGGATTCATCTTGATCTGATAGTTGGGATTGTTTTTTGTTTTTAATGATCATTCAGCTTCTCCATTCTTTTGTTTGCGATTCGATTTTCAAATTGCGATTTTCACTTATAATCTCTCACGAATTGGTAATCATTGATTAAATTAAGTTGTAATGAATTAGGCACTAACATTTTATTTTGTGAAATAAAGGATGTATATCAAATAATGGAAATTGTCAATCACTTTTCATTAAGCGAAGTATTATATTTTACAATGAATAATTAGCTTTGCTTGTTGATAAGATTATTATTATTGTTTAAATTACATTCGGTATACTTTTAATAGACAATATTAATAATTTATTTATATAATTTGCTTTTAATATCATATTGTTTACAATGTTAACACAAAGTATTTGACTAAACCCTAATTTTTTGTTGTCGTGAAGGAATAAGTTAAAAAATGGATCACGCACCTGTAGAAGACATGTTTTTTACATGGATGATTGTGATCAAACCATCAAGAATTATCTCAAACGGTTGCAAACCCACTTCCCAAACAGACCCGTTTACCCCCTGTAGAGAACTATTTTTCAAATATATCAACAGTTTGGGAGTAAATTATGACCGAACAAATGTGAATTTTCCAGAAATTCATTCCTACCTTTTTTGCATAGTTGAACGAACCAGACATCTGGGGATTTGATGCTATCCTTCCCACTTCTCTTCACTGCTATAAATTCGACCTCGTCATTCTGACCAAAGAGAAGGGGTCTATCTCTACATATGGGAAAATGGAATTTCTTCTTTTCTCTTCTCTGACTTTTTAGAGATCATTTTATTGTATTTCAAAGAGTGGAGTTGGAGGCATTGCTGTGAGGGAGATAATCATCAAGGAAGGACTGGAGAAACACTATTTCACTTGTATCATGTAATTTCTTGTAGGACAATGAATCAAAGTTAGTTTCTTTGGGAATCTTCTTTGGGTAAATTATCAAATTTCTTTAATGATGTATGATTTCTTCACTCTAGTTATCAATGAATATTGTTGATTTTGCAGCCAATTATTAACACATTGATTTATGATTTGGATTTCTTTGAATTCATGAGTCTTTGTATACTTATATTTTAACTAAATTTCTTTGATTAAAATATGTATCCATTTCTGCAAATGATTTACAGAAACTATTAAATCAATAATTCATGTTAATTTTTCAATTCACATAAGAGTTACAAGGTAATCTTGGATATGCTTGATATTCAAATAATTATCAGTAATTTTAATTGCTTGGCTACAATTGAAGTAATAAGTTAAATGATTTAATTTTTCATTTCTGTTAAGTTGATGAATAACTTATTTGAATTCGAACCAAGTTACCTTGCACGCGGTGAATATATTCCTTCTTAGAATAGTTCTAACTTGGCTTAGATTTCCTTCTAGGTAGATCTATTTTTTGTAGCTACACAATATCTTGTTTTCCTTCAAATAGAAGACCGATCCTTTTGGATCAAAACCCACCAACTCAAAGAGTTCCAATGGAGACCAAATATCCGTGGGTGTTAACCACACCAAATAGCTCAAGGATAGGGTAATACTTGCGTAGGATTATTTGAATCCTTTGGCTGGGTTTTCATCCCTTGTTATTTGCCTTGGACACCATTCCAACACTTACACAATTGAGGCATCAACAATCCTACATACTAAGGTTTACACTACAAACTAGGAGTTAGACTACAAGCTAGGGTTTAGTAGGTGAGGTTGGGGTAGTTTAGGCTAGGTTAGATAGATAAGCTAGATATGATAGGTTTGGGTAGGTTTGGTGGGGTAGGCTAGATAGTAGAGTATTTTATGGTAGAATATATGGTTGATTTAAGTAGGTTCATTGGTTTGAAGGATAGGTCATTGTTTTAGGTGATTGGAGGCTAGGTTATAAAAATGAAATTTAGTTTAGCAAGGTCTAGTGGGTGATGTTAAGGTAGTAACTAAGGTTTGGGTAGTTTAGGCTTAAATAGGGCTTTTTAGTGGAGTAGGTAAGTATAGGTTTAGTTTAGAAAATGTTATGTTAGCATATGATATAATAAATGTAAATAATTTATGTTAAATTAGGTGCACTTTTCAAGTCTAAAAAATTAAAATTAAAAAGAAAGTCAAGTTTTCCAAAAAGGTAATAGTTCTTTACTTTCTTTTATATCAAGATTGCAACATATATAATTTTCCCCTATTGTAATGTTTTTGAATGGTCATGGTGACAATGAGCATGGTGATGGTGACAATGAACATGACGAAAATGGAGAGACATCACGATGATGATGGATGAGGATATTATGGTGTATGTAGATGACAAAAAAGAAAACAAAGATAACAAATACATGATGAAGCTTTTGCAATGTATCAATTTGTTTACGAA
The DNA here is from genome assembly GCA_001517045.1 of Pseudotsuga menziesii. Classification (NCBI taxonomy): domain Eukaryota; kingdom Viridiplantae; phylum Streptophyta; class Pinopsida; order Pinales; family Pinaceae; genus Pseudotsuga; species Pseudotsuga menziesii. The sequence continues at coordinate 23,557 of LPNX010973928.1, forward strand.
TATGAAAAATTGAGCCAACCTAGAAACAAATGATATTTTTCTTAGAAAGCAATGGAAGTGTCACAAAGTGAAATGCATGGTGTTGATGAACCATGATGGTGATGGTGACAATGAGAATGGAGATGGTGAATAATTAAGATGATGATGGATTAGGATCTTATGGTGTACTTGGATGAGAGAAAAAAACAAAGACAACAAATCCATGATGAAGCTTGTGCAATTTATCAAGTTGTTTATGAATATGAAAAGTTTAACCAACATATAAACAAATGATATTTTACTTGGAAAGCATTGGCAGTAGCACAATGTGATATTTATGGTGCTTATGAATCATGATAGTGATGGTGAAAAAGAGAACGGGGATGGTGAATCATTATGACGATTATGGATGAGGATCTTATGGTGTACTTGGATGAAAGAAAAAAATAAGAAACAATGATTCCATGATGAATTTTGTGCAATTTATCAAGTTGTTTACGAATATGAAAATTTTAACCTACACAGAAACACATGATATCTTGTTTGGCAAGCATTGGGAGTGGAAAAATGAGACATGCATGGTGTTGATGAAGCATGATGGTGATGGTGACAATAAGGATGGGGATGGTGAAGCATGGTAATCATTATGGACAATGATCTTGTGGTGTACTTGGATGAGAGAAAAAAATGCAATGAATCCATGATGAATCTTGTTCAATTTATAAAGTTGTTTAGGACTATAAAAAGTTGAACTAACATAGAAACAAATGATATTTTCCTTGGTATACAGTGGGAGTGGCATAATGTGAGATGGATGGTGTTGATGAAGCATGATGGTGATGGTGACAAAGAGAATGGATACGGTGAAGCATGATGGTGATGATGGTTGAGATAAAATAACAAAGACAACAAATCCATGATGAAGCTTGTGCAATTTATCAAGTTGTTTATGAATATTAAAAGTTGAACCAACATAGAAACAAATGATATTTTGCTTGGCAAGTAGTGGGAGTGGCACAACGCGAGATGCATGGTGTTCATGAAGCATGACAGTGATGGTGACAATGAACATGGGGATGGTGAAGCATGGTGATGATGATGGATGACGATATTATGGTGTACTTGGATGAGAAAAAAAATACAAGCCTATGATGAAGCCTGTGAAATTTATCAAGTTGTTTATGAATATGAAAATTGGACCAACATAGAAACAAATGATAATTTGCTTGGAAAGCAGTGGGAATGGAACAATGTGAGATGCATGGTGTTGATGAACCATGATGGTGATGGTGGAAAAGGGAATGGGGATGGTGAAGAACGATGATGATGATGTATGAGGATCTTATGGTGTACTTGGATGATCTAGAAAAAAAACAAAGTCAACAAATCCATGGAAAAACTTGTGTAATTTATCAAGTTGTTTACAAATATAAAAAATTGAACCAACATAGAAACAAACGATATTTTTCTTTGAAAGTAGTGGAAATTTCACAAAATGAGATGCATGGAATATATAAAAACATAAGAAAACATAATTAAAGAAAGTAAAGAAACATAATCAAAGAAATACTCATATAAACATAAGCAAAGAAACAATATATACTGGATGTACACAATATTTTATACAAGTCCCATAAATTTCATAATCATTTTTTGACATACATCATCATGTCAACATACCTTTTATTATACAACCAATCTCTCTAGATCATATATATTTATAATAATGTCCATTAGTATCTCATGCTCTGCATCTAGTAGGAAGCATCATACCTTCAAGGAATGTTTGTTGGGAATCATTCATAACTAGAGGTTCATACCAACGATTAGGATGGTAAAGTGATACACACTTGCATCTAGTATGTAATATGTGAAAACATATCCACCCTTATTTCTTGCATTGTTTAACTATGTCGGGTATTCACCTTCAACAACCATCGACCCAATTGGTAAGTGTTTATGTTGATCATCGATCATGGATATATTGAGGATTTTATTTCCCACTATACAACATGATAACTAATAGTCCCCACCCCATTCACTATCTTTTGGGGAAACCATTGCATATATGTGCCCTGCAAAAGATGACAGTGTGTATGCAATGAATATTTAATATTGTCTAACTAAAGACCATGTTGAATGCGTCAAGTAAATTGCAAATCATACCAAGTTGTACAAGATATTATACATTATCAAAATATTGAGAAATATATGATTAGTCAGCCTCCAACGAAGTTAACTCAACAATTGCACATTGATCAAGTGGAAGTGATATGCAATCCCATGCATAAACCTAATTCATTGATTCACACCCATCCTAGTCACCATTGCTACATGGGGTTAAAAAGAAGTACATTTTTTGGTCCATATTTAAAATACGAGGTTTTCAAAGCTTCAAATCAAATGAAATCCATGAGTCCCATTTGCAATAACTCATTCCCATGCATGTGAATGATCTACATAGACCACCTCCCAAAAACATCTTTGCACGTATTTTTCTTGTGGATTCTGATCGCATAAGTGATTCCTCTCCCATTACTGACGTGCACCACTTGACTATAGATTGAGCATATTGAATAGCAATTTATGTAGATAATTCAATTCTCTTTGTGTTGGCCTAGTTTAACACATGTTATAGCTCTATCATTCTCTCCTTTATTGTTCCTAGTCTCAAAATAGTTCCACATATCTGGCACCCTATAATTTTTGTGCAATGAAGAAAACCATTGAAATATGTGTTCCTTTTTTAACTAACCAGCACATCCATATGACCAAACCTAGTGTCAATCCTTCTGTATGTTCCTCCTCTCTAGGTTCTTATAGAACATAAGGAAGCAATGACATACGTAATGGAATTCATGGTACCTATCATCACTTATGTAGAAGTGATATTCCTTCATAATTTTTTGTTGCTCTTCATTTCTATTTGGGCCATGTTTGTATGTGATATGTATCATCAAGGGAACCTTCTTAGAAAAATAATATTGAGATCGAACCTCATTTTGAGGATGTAGAGTTTATTTATTTACGAAATAAGCCACCAAAAGTATAGTAACCTAGGGAAATGTATCTCAGTAGCATAATGTATGTAAATTGTTCATCTTTCCATATAGCTAGGTGGACATGCTGAACATATTGTTGTGTCTTTTCGATTAATTCTTTTATGAAGTGGCTTACTTGTACCTAGTGTATTAAAATTATCTTGGCATGAGTTATGTTTGTAAGTAAGGATTGAAACATAATGAAAATTAAAATTTAGAGATCAATACTGACCTAAGATGTCACCAATTGTATATTTTTGTTTTGTTTCTCAATGCATATTTCACAGTTGATGTATCTTTTCATGTCTATATCCATAATCCCAAATTCATTATCTCTACTTTCATGAATGCACTTGTCCAATAATTTCATTCCACCATAGTTCGAGCACATCCCATATATACACACTTTTGCATAGTAAGCTTGCCCATCTGACCTATTACACATGATGCTATCAATGAATTCCCTTGATGAAGATGGTATCATCAACACGGAGCACTCTTGCACATGGTTAGTATGAAAAACACAATGAATGAACAAAAAATGTATCATAGAAATATTCTATTCCACGTGATCTATACATCAACAATTGTTTTAAAGTGCATTATTCTAACATACTAGGGATTTCATTTATCAAAATATATTTTTCCCAAGTTCAATTCCCTATGCTTATTCTTGAATTTCTCATGTAGTTTTGTTTGTGTTTTGTCAAGAAGGTGTTTAATGTGGTCGACGATCCTTTGTACCCCTTTTAAATTTTAGTACATCATTTTGATTTGAAGAAGGCATAGGATTATCATGCCAAAAACCTTGCACTAATCCCTTTACTGTATCAATTATTTTCATGTCAAAATGTGTAAAATGTTGGTGAAAAAATATTAATCGATTAATAAACTATCCAACGATTTAAATTGTTAACCCAAGGAGAGCGTAAAATTGTGAGGTACAAGAAAAATATATGGAGGGTCAGAGTAACACTAACTTAATCTAATATTTGAAAATAAAACACATGCGACTGAAATGGATTTTAAGTCTAGGAAAGTGTGAAATTGTGTGAAAGAAAACTAGTCTATTGTTTAGTAATGAAACATATAGCTGAAATTGAACATAGTTTATGAAAGAAAGAAATGAAATGAAAATAAATCTAAACTAGGAAAGCATGAAATTGCCTAAAATAAATTTAACTAAGAAAGCATTAAATTGCATGAAATAAACTAATCCAAAACAATCAACATTTGACATGTGAGCTCACATAAAATCAACACTACTAAATCACAATAAATAAACCAAAATAAATATGGAGAAATGAAAATGCTTGTATTAAACCATCAATCCATTACATAGAAACCCAATTCAACTTCATGACTATTTCCTGATAAATGACTAACTCTCAAAAGTATTTTACATAAATTATTTATCTACTTCCATACCCCTAAAGAGGCCTCTACTACTCCCAAATGAAGAGAGAGCACTCTTATTTATACATGAGTTGCTTTGAAAAGAGGATAAATGTAGATCCACTTTTCTCTCAACCTATTTTCTATAATTGCAAAATATTTCTCCCTTCAAATCCTCTCATGATATTCCTCTTTGGAATTATTTTAAATAATTATCTCCAAATCTTGAAAAGGTTTTTGAAAAGGTGGAGGAAATATTTGAGAAGATTTTGAATAATACTTTTGTTGAAAATATTCAAATATTCATACACATCACAAAAATCACACAACTTTGAGATATAAATGAAAACATGTTAATTTTATAATATTTAATCATAAATTCTCTTAAAATACTTAAAAATAAATAAATTGGAAAATAACAAGCTAAACCCATATATATTTATGAAAATGGTATAAGGAATGGTTAATGGAGTGATGAATAGGGATGAATGTGAGGAATAGTGAAGGTAAAATAGGATGAAAATGTGACATTTGGGTGACCCAACATCTCCCCCCAACTGAACTTGTTACATGTCCTCATGCAACAGTGCATAGACGTTTTGGCTTTGCATGATGATATTTTTAACAATAAATCATTCCATGATGTGAAATATATAAGTAGCTGCTGATTTTACTTATGGTTCTTTCTTTTGTGACAACCATGAATATGTAAAATGTTGGTTCTTGTGTTAACAACATTCATTTGTTTTATTCGTTTACTTTCCACAATACATAAGATTTGAAAGTATACATACACTATAAATGATAAGCCATTAATCTACATTAGAAATCATTTGCTTCATGTTATGATTCATGCCAAAAATAGATCAAATAGTAACAAAGTGTAATTTGGAAGAAACATGTTGGTCAATGGTAAATGAGATGATTACATGGGTAAAATGGAATCAAATGGTAATGAATATACTTCCCCCCCAACTGAAGATGTGTTAATTTTATGAAAATGAGTAAGGCAATGTAACATGGTGAGGAAATTTTTCCAAATTCATTCATTTCTAGCATTTACGGAATTACATGGTTAAAGATTAGAAAACAACATACCTCCACTTATCCAAAAAACCTGATGGACTATGAAAGAGCAATGTAGCTGATACTGATGATCGATCATGGAATGTGAAGTGAAGGAATATGAACTGCTTGGTTGTATGAATCAAATATGAAGTATGAAAGTGGAACTGTGGTACTCTCATATGGCTGGGAGTATGCTACAAATTGTTGATGGTTTCATGAAAAGCATATAGTATTCACCTGCTACAAAACCCAATGGTACAATTATTACCATGCGAATATATGTGTTGATGTTGAGCATGGGAAGAAATCATTGTATTACCAGCCATTGATGGATGGCGTTAACCAATGTGAGGAAAGCTCACTATTCATGTCAATGAGTGCCAAGGTACCTAAGTACATTCTATAAAGTGTGAATAAATGAGTTTATGTTGAGCCACTTGAAAGATCCAACAATCAAGGGACATTGATGTATTCCCATGATTTTTAGCAAGAAAACTTTTCATTAAGGCATGCAAGCCTCAAGGTACTAAAAATGAATTATAGTCTATATCCCAGATAGTGTGCTGAGGTTGATGGGGTAAGACTTGTTGAAAGGTAGGCCTTAAGGAATACCACATCAGTCAACACAAGTTTGGACAAAATGATTGGTAGGACTATAGATGAAAAATATAACGGTTAAATGGTTTTATGTCAAGGATAACAAGGCAATTCAGGCATGGAAAGGAAGGTGAATGGTTTTGTTTATAAGGATAAAGATGAACTGAAAATGAAGCAAAATGTATGCAACTCAAAAAAGTAAACATGCAGAAAGTCATGATGTGTAAGGCAACAAAAAAGTAGACTCCAACATGGATGACTGACAACCTTTGAATGAGGAATATAGATATATAGACCATGGAACAAATGGTTTTTTCAAAGGCTCTTTATAGCAGCAAATGACATGACAAATATGATACAAAGGTCAACTCCTTCAAGATTTCATGAAGCATGTTTTCTTTTTTCTAAAAAAGTTTTGTGATTCTTGCAAACCACTTTTGCATGAACAAGTTTTCTAGATTGTCTTTGAACAACCTGTAAAATATTGGCACTAACCCTGCAGAAAAATTGTGAAAGCATCGAAAAACATAAAATGCAGGAATTAAAACAAATGCTAGCAACCAAATACAAAAATAAAATGTGTGTTTACCTGTTGCCGTGACATTTCTTAGGAAATATCCCTTGTCAAAAACTATTTTGAGTGACTCAAGAAAACCTATTTAGCGTGAATATATAAAAACATGATTCTAATGTTTCAGGAAATGCAAGGTCTATTTGCAAATTTTTTTACAATTGTTTTTATTTTTTATTATTTTTTTATATTATTTTGTTTTTGTTTATTTGTTTTAATTTTTGAATATATATATATATATAGATTAACTATCTAAAAAAATTAAAATAATACAAATTATTTTAATAACCAACACACTATATAATAAATAAAGGACATCAATGAAGAGTAGAGACTGCAAATCCATTGATGAGCATGATGTCAAGAGAATTCTTGGCCCACATAAATCTTGCGCATAGCATGGAAAAACCCTAGCTACATAGAAAATACAAGGAAGGATGAGAAAAGTAGGTGGTTGATCTAATTAAAATGGTTGCAAATCATCTCTGGATCCTATCACACAATCATAGAATGTATATAAAAAAAAGAATAAATGTTTATTATACAATTCACATATCTATGCATGTACAACAGAGATCAAACAGAGACCCTGATAGTCGGGAAACGCATTTTCTTGCGATATAAAATCTTTTTTTGCACGTTTATAAAATATCCTACAAAGGGGAATTTTATCTGATTTGAACCCAAGAAACTAAAATATTTTCCCTTCTTCGAAGCTCATAATGTATACTCAGTTAGTGAGAACACCACAGTTGTTGTTAATCAATTCCAACAGTGAGGTTCAAAACAACAATCAACGCAATATTAATTGAATGCTTTTCATTATAAGAATAAAGAGTGCACAATAAAATTAAAGGTAAGAACAACATGCCTAGAAAGAGGCCTAAGGTTTTCACCAGGAAAAGAGTGATGAAAAACCATGGTTACAGCAACGATTACTGTCACAACTTGGAAATTTAATTAAAATTCCCGTAGAAGTTTCATAAACAAGAAAGAAAAGGCATATTATATATCGCGATTCTTGTTTTAAAAACGTTTTCACTATCGATGATGCATTTTAGGATCAGGAAGTGCCTGTATCTTTCCCATTAGTGCCTGTATCTTTCCCACTATCCACTAATCCATAAATATGTTCTCATGTGCATATGTGTTTATGGGGCATTGTTTACATTAATAAACTATGCAATATCCCTCAAAAAGAAATACAAACGGAGCAATTACATGACATAAATATGATTTCTCATTTCATGGCTCATCATAGAGTACTTTAGGAGCCATCCATTCAGGAATTTCACCTGCGAACTTGGAGGAAATGAATTTGTTTTCTTTGAATCCTGATAAACCAAAATCACAAACTTTCACTATCCATGTCTTGTCAACTAGAAAATTAGGATACTTAAGATCTTGATGAACAATGGGAGGGTTAAGATGATGCAAACAATTGATTACCTTAGCCACATAAAGTGTCATACGTAAGCGACGTATTTCATCCAGCAATTCCCTTGCATCTACTCTATGAATAACAGATGTGTTCCATATATACATGTGTTCCATAAAAAAAATGTGAATTGTGTCAATTGTAAATACGTTCTCACTTCTATTCCCAATATCCCAAACTTTGGATTCATACCACTCCTCATTGTTCATTCAAATTGAATCGTGATTAAGAAACAACAATTTCAAATGTGATTTAAAAGTTAAATATTACTACGAGAAAATAGGAAAATTGAGACTTTTAGGATGTGAACGCAGATAGAAAGTTTGTCTATGTAGAATGTATCCTCCTTGTTGGTTTAAGTAGTTGGAGTTGATTGGGTTGGATTGTTGTATTGGCAGGAGTTGTCAGTCCACCTGCTTTGCTATGTGTATCACTCTTATTATTATCGTATTCCTAATAAATTGTCCATCCATGTGGTGGGGAGTTCACAAAATAAAAAACAATCTTACCTAAAGGTTTGAAGAGCACCATTCTGGCGAACGTGCCAATTGAGTGACATATCACACTTGGCACTTTGTTCTCTTGTTTTGTAGACATTGTCTTGTCAAACCTATCAGGGTTGAGGTTTTCTGGAAATGGAAGACTATTCCATGGAGCTTATGGTTGACTTCTAATCTGTGACGTGAAAATAATAGTTCCAATATCTAAAGAGCGTTGGTTGTTACCAGAATTACCCGATAAATGGATCAGGCCGATGGTAAAATATTGTAAAGAAACATCAGAAAATGAGTCTTGATACATGCCTGACACATTGATAAGTCCTGGATTTTTATTCGAACGAGGTAGTTTTGTTTATTGGCACTGCTTCTACTTGAAACCATAACTCGTAAATATATGTCTGTCAGAATAAACTGCATCATATCTATGCAGAAGATAGTTTTAATTAGATTCTTACATGTATCTTGCTTAGCCCATCCTAATGCGCGGAGAGCAGAATTCATGTGTTGATTCAGGTGACAGATCAAATATTTAAAATTTTCCAAACCTATCCATCTAACCAAGTTGTTGTGTAAAACATGGAATTTGATCTATAATTCGTGGCTAGCGGATTCCTTAATATATGTAAAGATAACAATAGATCCAGAAGGAATCATGCCTAACCTACTGAATTGTCTATTGGTGGTCAAATAACTTAGTAATATCAATCTATAAAGTGATGGATAGAGAATGGATTTATTAAAGAATCGGTCCATAACTTGAAATTTTTGGTGGAATCCTAACTTATATTCCATCCATAGGAATCGTAGGAAAAACCCATGAAATCTACGACATCAATTTTTTATCAACTCTCAATTTATTGTTTCGGAACAAGTAAAATAAGATCTCTGGAGGATGCATCGGGAAAAATGTTGCTATCGATATTATGATTCAATTCTGTCAGGAAAAAGAACTGGTTTTACAAGAATAACTCTTCTACAAATTCTATTGAAACAAACCAAGTCCATTCCCTTCAGCCGAAGAATACGTGCCCGAATGTACAGTCAATCAAGAAAATTAGGTTTGTTCGATGGTAGTGAATCATAGCACTAGTGTGAAGAAGATTGAACACAACATTGAATATGAAAATGTTCCTTCTAGTTGCAGCTTCACAATATTCTATGATTCGATGCAGTGTTGAGATCTCAGCTCACATAGAAATTGCAGATATCCCATGATCACAAGCCTTTCAATATCATGCAAGAAAAGACGTAATTGTAAGCTCCACAATGGCCTTTCCACGGTGCTAAGCAGCTCACGTTATTCAAAATTGGGTCTACACACGGGCTTCATGCACCAAGACAAAACCACAAATTCACAACAATAGTTACACTCCAAATTCTTTCATGTAATTCTCTAGGGTTCATGGTCCATTGAGTTCATAGGAAGCTAAGAAATGGCACAAAACAATCTCCAACTCATGATGTAGTCTATGCTCCTAGTAATTGCAGCATCAAGATGTCTATAGATGGAGTGATGCAATGAATATGATTGATCTATAGTTTACACCACTTCAATGCATTATCTAAGAGAGATACACTACAACGCACCACCAAAATAATTTCTTCACACACAGAATGAAGAGATGGAGTTTAGGGTTTGGAGTTCCTAGCAACAGAACCAGGTGTGGAAGGCTTGGCAACAGATATCAAAATATATCCTGACTTAATCACATCAAATATATGGAGGCATGAAGTGTGCATGGTTGATGGTTTGCGATGGACAATATCAAGGAGCCATTCTATCGAAGAGATTTCCTGATCATAAAGAGGGTGAGGATGCGTATGAATCCACAGCTTCATATTTTAATGATTTTATTGTTTTGCATGTTTGGCATGGAAAAATAATTTGATCAATTTTTCTGTTATTTCATGTTTTTCATGTTTTTTTTATAGTTTTTTCATTTTATGATTATTATTCCTACAAAGATAAGAGCAGTCCGGAAAAAAGTTTTAGTGTTGATTTTTTTTTAGTTTTTTTTCCTAAATTAAAATTAATGAAAAAATTTAGCTAATGGATGCATTTGTATGTTGTTATCATTCTTGAAAATGTTTCTAAGCATCTTTCTTTCTATTTTTAGACCATGTATACTTATTCACAACTACAATTAAATCTTTAAACTAAACGTGTTTTATTTCCTTAACCTACCTACTCTATGCTAATTGAAAATTACAATGATTTATGTGTAATGAAACTTCTAGTGGAACCATACATGCAAAAGAAGTAAAAATATATTTACTTTTAATTTCCCACAATGAAAACTAGAATATATTAAAATATGAAAAATTAACTGTTGAAAATGTGATTTAGCAAAGTAAAAACAAAAACAAAATTTATCTAACCGGATACTTTCTTGGAACCATTTTTCAATGAGGATTTTGTATGTGTAATTTCTTTACTGATTCAACTCACCTGAAACCTTTTTCTTTTTCCTCCTTGATCTATTATTCAAATATTTGTTCCTCATTTGATATACAAGATTCTTCTTTCACTTCAGGAGGAGGGGTTAAGATTTTAGCTGTTGTTAAGATCTCATCTTCCTGAGATAAAAATATCATGGCTTTTGCTAGGATCTGAGTGAGTTGTTCCACACTTACGATCCTTATATATGTTTCTACTAGCCATGTTCGTTATTCATATAATTCCATATAGATCAAATAGAAAAAAAATCAAAACAAATTGAAATCTAAATCTAAAACCATACGAATAAAAATAATGGCAAAAATAAAATATCTCTTTGTAGAAATGAAATAACACACTTCAGAAAAAAAGAAACCAACTTACAACAAAAATGTAAATGCAAAATAATAATAGATAAAGGAACACTTGCATAAAAAACAAAGCTGCATAAAATAAATACTCTTATAGAAAATGAAAGAACGCTCTTGCAAGAAAAGTAAACACTCTGAAGAAAAATAAACACTATTGCATGAAAAGTAAACCATGCTTGTGAATAGGAAACTTATTTGCATGTAAAGGAAACAACAAGGCTTTGGGTTGACCCACCAAAGTGGATGTGTTAGGCTATTACACCACATAAATTCCGTAGTGAATTCATCCTTGTGTCTTATAACTTCGCCTCCCCCTTGTTGTGTAATATAAAAGAAAACTATATACCTCCTAAAATATGATCCCATTTTAGAACCTCCCTGACAACGACGCCAAAATGTTGGTGAAAATTATTAATCGATTAATAAACTATCCAATGATTTAAATTGTCAACCCGAGGAGAGAATAAACTTGTGAGGTACAGTAAAATTATATGCAGGTTCAGAGTAACACTAACTTAATCTAATATTCTAAAAGAAAACACATGTGAGTGAAATGGAATTTAAGTATAGGAAAGCATGACATTATGTGAAAGGAAACTAGTCTATTGTTTAGTAATGAAACACACAGTTGAAATTGAACATAGTTTACGAAAGAAGGAAATGGAATGAAAAGAAATCTAATCTAGCAAAGCATCAAATTGTGTAAAATAAATGTAACTAAGAAATAATAAAATTACATGAAATAAACTAATCCAAAACAATCAACATTTGACATGTGAGCTCACACAAAATTAACCCTACAAACTAGTAATAAATACATCAAAATCAATATAGAGAAATGACAATGCTTGTATTAAACCATCAATCCATTACATAGCAACCCAATTCAACTTCATGTTTAATTCCTACTAAATGACTAGAGAGCACTCTTATTTATACATGAGTTTCTTTGAAAAGTGGATAAATGTAGATCCACTTTTCTATCAACCTTTTTTCCATAATTACAAAATATTTATCCCTTCAAATCCTCTCATGATATTCCTCTTTGGAATTATCATAAATAATTATCTCCAAATCTTGAAAAGGAGGATGAAATATTTGAGAAGCTTTTGAATAATCCTTTTGTTGAAAATATTCAAATATTCTTACACATCACAAAACTCACACAAATTTGAGATATAAATGAAAACATGTTAATTTTCTAATATTTAATCATAAATTTTCTTAAAATACTTAATAATAAATAAATTGGAAAATAACAAGGTAAACCCATATATATTTATGAAAATGGTATAAGGAATGGTTAATGGAGTGGTGAATAGGGATTAATATGAGGAATAGTGAAGGGAAAATAGGATGAAAATGTGACATTTGGGTGACCCAACAGAAACCTACCAATGAAGTCCCAAAAATATATTTGGCTAGTTTCAAGGTGTTCTCTTCTAATACAATACCTATGGAGTATTTTGACATTCAAATGAACAAGTATGGATGTAGGATTAATAAAATGAAGGGCCCTAGAGTTCTTGTTTACGAATTTCTTGTGACAACACTTGATGAGCCGTATTGTGATCCTTCAAATGAGTTTTATTACCAATTGTGCTAAAGGAATCTACTAAGATTTAACAATATGAGAACTTGGTTCATAACTATTTGTCATATTTATCCTTAACTTTCTCCTAAAAAATTCATACACTTGGATTTTAAAAATGATAAAAAAATCTACATTTATATACATAATGTCACATTTAGAATCAAAATATTTAACAAGTATCTATCGAGTTTGATATGAAATACTGCGATTAGATAGTGTAACTTAATGTGAACTAATGAGACTTTCATTAATTTGTATGCATTCATAGCTGTTCATTATGTACTTACTAATGGAGGTAGGGAGGTTGGAATTGCATCATATACCACATGTGACTAGGTCAGTATGATGTTTCAACAGGAGCTTCATGTCCTTCCTTCTATTGATGGTATCTAGATGGTGGAAATTGGACATACTCTTGGATAGTCTCAATAACATTGTCATCTTCGACCATACGTTCTACATGCAAAACCTCTCTAAATCCATCACTTGTATAACCACAAGAGACCAAATCGGTATTTGTTTGACATGGAATTAATGAGGGGATCGAAAATTCCCCTGATAAGAACATGTGTTTTACTTCTTGATTACTTCCATGGGGTTATTTTTCCTAAATTGTTATGGAAATCAAGGGCCCCTCTAGTGAATGCTTCCATTTTTTTTTATCGTGGATTGATAGGAAGAACTGTTCCATACTCTATAATTGGATTCAGATGAGTGTCCATAGAATTCCTTTGACTAATCACGTCTAATATTTTATTCTCTCTATTTTCTTAAATGATTTCTTGAGTTTTCTTATTCCTTGTTGATTTTCTTGCTCGATTGCATAAATTTCCCATCATAGAAAGGGAAGTTACAATTCACTTCTTCCAGTGAGTGGTGGCGAGGATACTATTCCCTTCAAGTGGTTGCGAGAGTGATTAACGCATCGATAATCATTAGCGAGGACAAAATATTTTGAATATGAATATATATGGATAAATATATTAATATCCATATCTAGTTAAGGACCTTCAGTATAAATATGTGGATTGCTCATCTTATCTGTTGGGTCTTACTCCACTCTCTATAAGGTTTAGGTGACATTGGCACTATGATTTCACTTCATTATTTGGTGTGCTGGTGTAGTTAGGTAGGAATATAGTAGCATTTCATTACACAAAACTGAAATATACATCATATTGAATTTTACAATTTAATAGAAAAAAGGGTTACCTATAATATTACAAGTTGAAACTTATGCACTCAAATTTTAACCTTGTTTCTCTAACCCACTTTCCAAACCATTAATTCAAACTAAATTTTGGAGATGGTATATGGTGCTCTCCAATTGTAGTTAGTCTATGATTATTTTCTATTGGATATTAGTCAACTTTTCCTAGTGTCTTTGGTGATCCTCAATGTCTTTGGAGATCATTCTCTTCAATTGGATATGTTCTCTTAAATCGGATATGTTATATGATCCTCTTCTGTTGGAGATTATTCAACATTGTTCAATGACCTCAAGGTTCTCCTCAAGTGAATGAAGGATATCGCCTATGGGAGTCTTCAATTGAATATGGTTCTCTTCAATTTAATACAATGTTATTCAATTGGATATGGTTCTCTTTAATTGGCATATGGTGATCTTCAATATGAAATGGTTTATGGTCCTCTTCTAGTGGATATTCTTCAATGTTGTTCAATAAATTCAAGGTTCTCCTCAAGTGAATGATTGATATGGACTATTGGAGGATTGATATGGATACGGTTCTCTTCAATCAGAGATGGTCTATGGTCCTCACCTATTGGATGTGGTTCTCTCTCTCTCTCTCTCTCTCTCTCTCTCTCTCTCTTGCTCCCCTTACCCTTAACCCCATTCTCTCTATCTCTCTCCTACTCCCCCTACCCATAACCCCCCCTGTCTCTATCTCTCTCCTACTCCCCCTACCCCTAACCCCCCCCTCTATCTCTCTCTTACTCCTGCTACCTGTAACCCCCTAAATATTACTAATCCTTAGTGTCATATGCAATAAATTTGTAGTGGTTCATATCGCACACGTAATTTTGTGAACAAAATCACATGCACATTTCTTAGATTTAGATCGTGTACATGTTTATTTTTCCACCAATTTTTTCAAGTTCTAAAACTAGAACCGACGAAGGAAAATATAATTATTGATACATTACCAATTCAATATATTATGATAGGTTAATAATAATAGAAAGAATGTGTGTGTGTAGTAATGTTTGGTCAACAAATACCAATTATGAAATAAAAAACCATGAACTTGATAGCACAATTCGCATATGGAATCTCCCTTTGTATGGAACCAATGCTCTAAGAATATGTTGTGAGGATACTATGCAGAAAATAACACATATTTTGGATAAAGAATTCAATAATAAAAACTCAATAGCGATAAAATTTTGACAACACCAAACAAAACACTCTTATTTATCCCCTTAAACCCTAATCCCTAAGCCTTGCAATTTTAAGCTGCCATAACAGGTACAAGGATTCTCCATATTTCCTTTGTTGTCTTATTCCTGACAAATATGACATTCATCCTGAGTGTGGCATCTCCACTTCCCAATATTGCTTGTCCTCAAGCAATTTCAAACATGGGTGTTGAAGAACCTGCTTTCTATATGATTCTTTGAAGTTGCCACAGAGTTGCCCAACTTTGAGTCTTTAAGATTCCATGAATATTTTGGAGAGGAACCATCATGCTTGCTTCTGCACTAATATGATTAAAATCACTTTATTAAGTGGGGAATCCATCTCCCATACTTCTTGTTTCCCAAAAAAATTGAAATCAATGGGACCAAAAACTATCCCCGGGTCCCATTGCTTGTATTGCACTCCAACAATTAAGAGTGCTCTCCAACCCATATGATTAGGAAAGAGAATTCCGGTATCCCATTTTCTTGTATGCATTCTTCCAAACATCATGAGTACATAATGTATATCATCAAAGTACATAACAACATACTAAATATGTACATCAAGGAGGTTCCTCATCAAAAAATCATGAAAGTGCTTATACCTCCAAGTAAGTAGACCACCATTTTCCAAGTGCATACAAGCTTCAAGTGGCCAATCAAATATGCTCCAATGACATAGGTGAGGATCCCATGTCCTATAATGCTTCTCCAAAAGGATATTATAGGCATCAAAATATTCAGATGTGTATTCTTTCATCTAAGAAGTGGATGAAGAATCTCCACTCGAATCTGAACCATATAATGAGCAAAAAAAACAAGGAGACTTCAAATGACTCAAAGAAGTCTCACCCATACATCCATGAATGAGAGAATCATTAAAGTATAACAAAGTATGTGGCAGGAAACAAATTTTTTCTCCCATCATAAACCTATTCACCCCATTGTTGGATGAAGTTCCTCTAACATCAAATGAACCAAGTGTTGAGAAATAAAAACCATGAGTCTTCAAGTGACTCAAATTCATATCAGAGGTGCATCCATGTAGATCTGCATCATCATAAAGTAACAAAGGATGCTGCTGAAAATGTTAATAATAATGTGCTCCAACCATGTCATCGTAAAAAATAAATCTAGGAGTTCCATACTCCTCGTGTGGCACCATCGAAAATAACCCTTTCACCCATACTTCATTGAGACTAATGCTACAAAACATGGAATTGTAGGATGTAGGAGAATGGACTAACTCACCCAAATGATCAAAAAGTGCAGAAGTTTCATCACGGGAAGGATCCATATGGTTAGTATCATACAACTCCTTCAAAGGTGTGAAAATTTTCATTAAGCTCAAACAAATGGTTTCTATCAAAAAGAAAAGACATGAAATTACCTTTGATGTGGCACATTGGTGTTTGAATCTTCTCCATGTTTTTAAGGAAGGATGTTTCCTCCAATGAAGTAGCTCTCCAACAAGAATTTGACACTAATGCTTGAGTGTCATGGAGTATTCTAAGGGCCTCTTGGATCTTCTTTTCATTCATATTTAATGACCCTTCAAGAAAATAAGGCTCTTGTGAATGAACCTCCTCATCTTCTTCCTTCTTGCTTGGACCAACTTCATGAAGCTCAAGTGGTGATGGGGAAGTTGATATTCTTTCTTCTTCAACTGCTACAAGGTCTTCATTTTCATGTTTACTATAAATTTGCCTTGCAGCAACATTTTGAAATCCAATCTTTATGTTGCCAACATAGATTTGTGAGCACCCATCAGTAGGTACTCCTTCATAGTTCAAGCATCCATCAGTAGATGCTCTTCGTTTCATTTCCAAGGTAGAATGTCTCAAAATGATCTTCATTATTTTCAATAGAAACTTCTTCATACTCATGTGATGTCTCTTCATCTTTTTTAGAGTCACTTGGGAGTGAATTTTGATCCTCTTCATGTACTACTTCTTTTACTTCACCTATTTCAAAACTAGGTGGTTCATGGGTCTCCTCCTTTTGCTCCTTCAAGCAAGCTGATGCATTTTTCCCCTTGGTTTTCTTAAGATCAATATATTTTCTCCAACCTTAGATAGCCAACAATTCAAATCCTTTCATAATATTCTTGGCCATGTCTTCAAATATAGGTTCCATGATTTTTATATGCTCGTCACCATCATATGAGGTTCCCTTTTCATCCCTAGTCATAGTTTCCTCTTCAACAAAATCACTTTTGGGTTTTGATATCTAATGGTGGTCCCTGAATTCTTGTCCTCATAAATATTAGACCACATCAAGTGCCAAGGTCATGCTGTGATACCACTGTAATGTTGAATTTTAATGGTTATATCAGATCTTAAAACATTTAGCATCATAAGAGCATAACCATAAGCCAAAGGATCACTGAAAGAACAAAAAGATTTATCCTGGGAAAACCCTAAAGGGAAAAACCCAGCAAAATATTCCTCAATATAGATGCCCCAAAAAATAAAAGGTAAAACCAAAAGAGTGATCAAAGACTGATCCTCCTCCTTCTCTAGCTACTTCTCTCTCCTTCACTAATGCGCTACACAAGTGAGGATGTGTGTTACAAATGAGGAGTTCCACACCTCTATTTATATTCATCCGTTCACTTTAATTATTCATTCCGACATGTAGGATCGAGTTAATCATGTAGGCTCAAGTAACCACACCGGGGTGCTAATGACCCACCTTTACAATTAGAGGGGACTACCTCATGACTCTTATTAGTTCTTTTGATTAGAAGCATCGGGGTACAAAGTAATACAAATGGTTCTTCCGGTAGGACCATCGCGAACCACAAAAGATACATATAGAATATTCTTCGAAGTTACAATATTTCAACACTCCCCCTTAACGAGAAGGGTATTCTACAACAACATCAACAACAACAATAATAATAGGAGAGAGAGAGAGAGGACATCATCAACATCATCAGGGTAACACATCTATAAATCATTGGAAGCTTTTCAACATCATGTAGTCTTCATCTTCAAACTTCAGTCTTCAGTAATAGCAACACTTTGACGGTTTTGATCAGCAACAACTTCTTTAGCATTTTGACCTTTCGAACATCATCATCATCATCATCATATTCTAATCTTTCAATCAGCAATATCAGTAACATCATCATCAACATTTTGACCTTTTGAACAGCATCATCATCATCACCATATTCTGATCTTTCGATCAGCAATATCAGCAACATCTTCAGCA
This sequence comes from Pseudotsuga menziesii, assembly GCA_001517045.1. NCBI lineage: Eukaryota > Viridiplantae > Streptophyta > Pinopsida > Pinales > Pinaceae > Pseudotsuga > Pseudotsuga menziesii. Next base: position 42,188 of record LPNX010973928.1, read on the forward strand.
CTTTGACCTTTCGATCAACAACAACTTCAGCACTTTGACCTTTCGATCAACAACAACTTCAGCACTTTGACCTTTCGATCAACAACAACTTCAGCACTTTGACCTTTCGATCAGCAACAACATCTTCAACACTTGGACCTTTTGATCAGCAGCAACATCTTCAGCGCTTTGACCTTTTGATCAGCAGCAACATCATCATCAAAGCATCATCGTCATCATCATACTCTGATCTTTCAATCAGAAACATCATCATCAAAACATTATCATCATCATCACACTCTAATATTTTGATCATCATCATCATACTGATCAGAAACATCATCATCATCATACTCTGATCTTTCGATCAGAAATATCATCATCAAAACATCATCATCATCACACTCTGATCTTTCGATCATCATCATCATACTGATCAGAAACATCATCATCACATTCTCGACAACTGAAGTCACCGGATTGATTACGAGATAATCAGTCCTTATCACTTTAGGACTAAATCCAAGGATGATGAAATCCTACCACATTCTAGAGTACCAAAGTCACTGGATCCATTCTAAACCGAGGTTCACAGATGATACAATCCTACCACCATCTCGATGACCGAAGTCATCGGATCCATTCTGAACCGAGGTTCATGGATACAATCCTACCACCATCTCGATGACCGAAGTCACCGGATCCATTCTGGACCGAGGTTCATAGATGATACAATCCTACCACCATCTCAATGACCGAAGTCACCGGATCCATTCTGGACATATGTCCTGGGATGATACAATCCCTCTTCATTCTCGAGGACTGAGGTCCCTGGATCATTTATGGACATATATCCTAGGATGATACAATCCCTCTTCATTCTCAAGGACTTAGGTCCCCGAATCACTTTAGGGCAGGTGCCCAGGGATGATACAATTCCACTGCAACATCACTACTCCCCCTTTCGGGGTAGGTCTTTCCGAACAACACCAAGCTTGTCTCAAAAGTGTTCATTTACTCGAGATAGAGGCTTCGTCAACACAACATCATCTAAACCATCATCATCTACATCTTCAGTATGTGAATACTGAACTATCACTATCTGTATCTCCAGTATGTGAATACTAAAAGCATCATCATCTATATCTTCAATATAGAAATACTGAAAGCATCATCATATCTATACTGAATCACCATCATCTGCATCTACAGTATGTAAATACTGAAACATCATCTATATCTTCAGTATGGGAATGTTGAAATCATCATCATCTATATCTTTAGTATGGGAATACTGAAACATCATCATCTCTATATTTAGTATAGAAATACTGAATCACCATCATATGCATCTATAGTATGTAAATATTGAAACATCGTCATTTGCATCTTATCTCATATGTAGAAATATTGGATTTCTATGTGTTACGACGGAACACAGGGTTCTCTGTCATCACAACTTTCGTTATCACATAGAATCATTGTAGTATCCATCTTCAGGTCAAAGAGACCTGATATCAACTTTTGAATCCATATGGCTTCACAACTTAGCAGAGCAATCTGCTATGTATTCTGCTTCAGTCGTGCTAAGAGAAACACTTGATTGTTTCTTTCTAAACCATGAACTCATAGCAGACTCCAAACAAAAGCATCTACCTGATGTGCTTTTCCTGTCTGAGATACTTCCATCCCATTATGCACCTGTATATCCATACAATCTATAGTCATGGTTTACATCATAGTATAGACCCAAGTCTGTAGTCCCTTTCAGATATCTCATCACATTTTTTGCGGCTATCAGGTGAACCCGTCTAGGTTGAACTAGATATTGACTCAAGGTGTTCACAGCAAAACAAATGTCTAGTTTGGTAATTGTTAGATACATTTAACGACCCAATAATATGTCTAGATTGAGTCACATCCACTAACTCTAATGAGTCATCAGCTAACAACTTCAAGTTGGAAACCATGGGTGTGGCCATGGATTTGTATTCCAACATATCGAATCTTTTCAATATCTCTACTGCATACTTTCCCTAGTTGAGAAAGATTCCTTCTGAATTTTTCCATACTTCCAGACCTAGGAAATAATGCATTAACCCAAGGTCTTTCATCTGAAATTCTTCAGCAAGCTTCTTCTTTCATTCTACAGTCTGTTTCTCATTCCCTGCTAGAAATAGATCATCCACATATAGTAATAGTATGACAGGTTCATCTTTTACAACCTTGTAGTAAAGGTTAGGATCGAATTTACCCTTGTAAAGGCCCATGCTTGTCAGGAAACTATCTATTCTTCCATACCAAGCTCTGGGAGCCTGCTTTAGGCCATAGAGGGCCTTCTTCAACTTGCAAACGTGAGTCCATCTATCTTCAACTTTAAAAACTCTTCCTCAATCATACCATTAAGGAAGGCTTGTCTTTACTTCATCATGGAAGAAACTACCATGATAGTTCTAAAGGAAGTATACCTTGCTTCCTAGAGTGAGTGTCTCTTCAGAATTAATTCCCTCTTTCTAAGAGAAGCCACAAGTCTTTCCTTACTTCTATCAGCAGCATATTTTATCTTACAAATCCATTTGGAAGATACCACATTCTTGCTTTCTGGTTTGAGTATTATATCCCAAAAATCATTCTAGTATTCTTTCATCATAACATCTCCCATGAGTTCATCTTGTCAGGTCATCAACATATCCTAGTCTTCTGCATTCAACCTTGAAGGTTGGAACCCACTTTACTCTTGGTAAAGTCTCGATCCATCAAGAAGTTGTCCATCATGTTAGACACTGCCCCTGAAGTGGATTATCATCTTCCCTCTTCGTTCTATACAGGTGGTTTTATGCTTGATATATACTTGTCAATAGAGTATGTCATGTCATAGTCTATTCTTTCTGAGGCAAATCATGAACCTTGCTTTGTACACTTGTTCTTAAGATCCATATGGAAGATACTACGTACTTCCCTTTATGTCTGGAAACCATATCGAATACATCATTCCTCATGATCAATTGTTACTCTTTGATCATAGCTTCTTTCATAGCCATGGTGGTCTTCATCCTTTGAGGTGGATCTACCATTCTCTAAAGCTCTTTCCTTCGTCATGATGTCTCTGACCCTAGGAGCTTCATATTTATGTTTATTGAATTGTCATCACTTGTTCTTTGGAACAAGTCTCATCCTTCTTTTCTTGTAGGTGGTTGTACAGGACCTTTCCTACAATTCAAATGCACCAGTTGCATGGTTAGAACTATTTCATAAAGCATATGCGTAACAACAAATTCTTATGCATCATGAAACTGTTTAGCCAACAATCCATTCATCCATATCTCACAACTATCATTCATGCAACCAGTCTATCATGCATAACACATCAACTGAATATAATCAAATGTATAACAAAACAATATCATGAAATGACAATTGAATACTTATCTTTTATTCGTTTCATGGGTAGACTCCTTCTTGATCCTTCTACTTCATCATCTTCTTTATTCATGACATCATCATTTCTTATCCAAATGATAATATGGATAAGAGGTTCTTCAAGAATTGAGTTCTTCATATTCCTCGTCGCTTGGGGGATCTTCTTTGAATGGTGAGAGCTTGATCTTCAATTACTCCCATATTCGTCTTCTCTTCTTATGAGTCGAGCTTCTTCTTATTCCTAGAGTCAACTGAAGGTAATCACTTCCTTTTGGCACAAATTCCTCACATGAATGAATCCCATGATCCTGGGAGGCCATTAAAGGTGGCTATCACTACTTCTGCATTCTTCACTTTTTCTTTTATCATTTCTTAAGTTGTACTGCATTTTGGATCTTCACATTCTTCAACTGTTTTCTCAAAACCATCTTCTGATTTATGTTCTTATCTTCAAATTGCTTAATCAAGGAATCAAAAATCTTCAATGTCTTTAGGGACTACAATTGTAGTACAAGTTGATTCATGACTGAATCAGCAATGATCTTCTTGGCCTTGACCAAATTCTTCTTGTGTAAGGCTTCTAACCTCATCTCCCTCTGGAACTGGAATTTCTCTACTCATCTAGGTGTCTAATTCATTTTCTTCAGAGAGATCATATACTTCCAGGCTTGGAAGTTGTCAACTTCACCAATTTTGTCGTCATTCTAGTGTGATATATCATTTTAAAATGAGAACCTCAAATGAAAATAGCAAAATATTAGATCTTACCGATTTGAGGTGTCCGTCCTAGTTCCGGAGCTGGCCGATCTAGGGTTTGTTAGGGAAACCCTAATTTTCAAAACTTGGAATCTTTCAGATCTGATTGGATAGAAATATAGATCTCTTCAAATGGAGCTATCGAATGTACTCCTTTTCTGAAAACAGTGGAGGGAAGCTCCCAAAACAGGAAGCCCTAGTTTTCCAATTTATTCTACATAAATTCATGTCATTGTTTATGTGATATATCCGAAATTACTGCTCCTCTGTGTCTGAAATTTTATACTGAGGTAACCTCGCATGTCCCTGATCCAACACCATGGGTTTCATCAGTATTGTTTTCACCAATTGGGACTTATGATCCTTTTCCCAAGGTGACCTGTTGCAGGACTGTTCAAAACAGCGAAGTTGTACGGACTACCACGTGTCACTGATTCATCTTCTGAGCCTAAAATTCAAACCACAGAAAGTAAAGCCCATGCAATTTTTGGAACATCTTTAGGAATTCCATTTGGACCTCTGTATCCCAATACATTTCAATTCTCCCCAGGTGTCATGTTTAGGGATGAATTCTAGAAGAGGCTGGAACCCTAACTTGGAGGGATCATATCTCCTAGAATATAGTGAATCGGAGGTTGAATTTTATACAGAGTGTAAATTAGGATTTTATATTCATCCTTTGAAATTTTTAGGTCCTGAACCTTCGCCAATCTCAGGATAGAGCGAATGTACCAAAACGTATCCGTTTTAGTATTTAGGGTTTTTCTAGCTCAGGGTCAAACTAGGGTTTGACTTTCTTGGAGTTTCACCCAACCAAATTTATTGATCCAGGTCTCTAAACTTTGGTTTTGATGAGGATAGGAATCCTATGCTAGGATCAGTCAAAAATTCATCTTCTGTAGAAAGCCCTAATTTCTCAAACCAAAAACTGAAAATGCTCGGAATCAAATTCTGTTTCAACAGAAAGATGCACCCTTCAATGGAGAGTCAGCCTAGCATACTTTTGCTGATGGATTGTGGAGAGAGATCCAAAAAGTAAGAATCCCTAGCTTCTGTAGCTACACAATGTATTCTTTCAGGGTGGTTCTGATTCCATGTTGAATTTTAATGGTTATATCAGATCTTAAAACATTTAGCATCATAACAACATAACCATAATCCAAAGGATCACTGAAAGATAGACAAGCACAACCATACAAAAAAGAACACAAAGATTTATCCTGGGAAAACCCTAAAGGTAAAAACCTAGCAAAATCTTCCTCAATATAGATGCCACAAAAAATAAAAGGTAAAACCAAAAGAGTGATCAAAGACTGATCCTCCTCCTTCTCCATCTACTTCTCTCTCCTTCACTAATGCACTACACAAAGGAGGAGCGCCACACCTCTATTTATATTCATCCGTTCACTTTAATTATTCATTCTGACATGTAGGCTCGAGTTAATAATGTAGGCTCGAGTTACACATGTAGGCTCAAGTAACCACACTAGGGTGCTAATGACCCACCTTTACAATTAGAGGGGA